>APFE031376261.1:0-94114 GCA_000404065.3 Pinus taeda
AGCATGGAATTCGCAGAGAGAAGACAGTTCCAAGAACACCACAAGAAAATGGTGTGTCAGAAAGGATGAACAAAACAATCGTGGAGCGTGCAAGGTGCATGAGATTGCATGTAGGATTGCCTTTACAATTTTGGGCAGATGTTGTAGATACTGTTGTTTATCTAATAAACAGAGGACCTTCAAGTTCCTCGGATGGTGGTGTTCCAGAGGAAGCATGGACAGGTAAAAAGGTAAACTACTATTTTTTAAAGCCTTTTGGTTGTGAGGCCCTTGTCCATATTAATAAAGAAAATAGAACAAAGCTTGAGGCAAAATCAAAGAAATGTACCTTTATTGGATATGGTGTTAATGATTTTGGTTATCGCTTATATGATTATGAAAATCACAAAATCATTAGGAGCAGATATGTAATATTCAATGAAAAGGTCTTGTATAAGAATCAGTTGCAGTAAAAGAAATAGGAAAAAGAAAACAAGGAATACATAGTTCTTGACGAGATCACTGAAAAAGTAAAGGTGCCTAAAAATAATAACAATCAACAACCACAAAAACAACAACCACCACAACAGCAACAGGCACCCCAAACACCTGAAAGTGGTGTTAGAAGATATATTAGGATAAGTATACCCTCTGAATGATACTCTTCTTCATTATATTATTTATTATTGACTGATTCTAGTGAACCCGAATGTTATGAAGAAGCAATGCAGGTTGAAAGCAAGAAGAAGTGGGAGCTAGCCATGGAACAAGAGATGGACTCTTTAATGCATAGCCAGACTTGGGAGTTAGTCAGGTTGCTTGAAAGAAAAACTACATTGAAGAACAAATGGGTTTACAAGCTGAAGGAAGAAGATGGAGGAAAACAAAGGTACAAAGCTAGACTTGTGGTGAAGGGGTTTGCACAAAAGAAAGGTATTGATTTTGATGAAATATTTTCTCTTGTTGTTAAAATGACTTCAATCAGAACTATTCTAAGTCTAGTAGCAGTTGAAGATTTTCATCTTGAGCAGTTAGATGTAAAGAAAACCTTTCTCCATGGGGATTCAGAGGAAGAGATATATATGCAGCAGCGATAAGGATATGAGGTAAAAGGGAAGGAGAAACTAGTGTGCAGGTTGAAGAAGAGCTTGTATGGCTTAAAATAGGCTCCAAGGTAGTGGTATCTAAAATTTGGCAAGTTTATGTCTGAACAAGGTGTTGAAGCCCCGAAAATCGGGTCTACAAGAAGGGGGATACCCACCTGGTCCGAACCTTGGTTAGCAGATCCTTTTCCATTTGGTATAGTGGGTCCGACTGGGGATATGGGACCAGTTTCCCAATTTATGTGTGTGTGTGTGTTGAGAATTGATATTTCCTTTCTAATAATTTCTATGTAAATTTTTTTTATTCTAAATCTAATGTAATTTTAATCTAATGAACAGAAATATCTAATTCTAAAACTAACCCGAGATTTAATCTTTCAGTTATGCGATCTAAAATGATTTCAGATGGCAATTGGTAATAAAGATCATTCAATTGCTATGAGAAAAGAATTCAATAAAGAAAAACCATTTCGTATAAAAAGTTAGACGAAACTGTTGTGGAAAAATATCGCATAGTAAGTTACTCATATATTAAGCATACATAAATAGCTATCATTGTACAGAAGTGCCAAATGATAACTCAAGCATTCAAGCATTCATATATAAATAACTAAACATGAATATCACCTTAACACATAAGCAAAAATAGTTAAGAGATAAAAGTACCATTTATAACTAATTCTACTCATGAGCTTCAAAACAATTGATCTATCTCTCTTATCCAATCCCACTAAGAGTCAAAAGTACAATAGTAATAGTATTAAATGCAAAATCAATAATCCTGTTCCATTCATTCATCAAAACCTCCTCGGAGGGTGCAAAAGTGCATGTTCTAAGGACAAGTTTTTGACAAATTTCAGAACCCTTCTCTAAATGCATGAGAAGGGTTTAAATACTACTAGCTAAATCTAAAAATAATTTTTTACAAAAATGTAGGATTTGGTTTAAATGACCGTCCTCATTTCAGGAAAAAATAAAGCAAAATTAAAACTAAAACTGAATCTAAAACTAAAACTAGCAACTAACTATCTATGTATCTGTTCCATATAGTCGCAAGCATTTAGCATTTGCTTGAGGAGAGTTGGCTCGCTGACTTCCGACTTTAGTTGTCCTGCGAAAACGGAATCGGCAAGTGCTTGCACCATATTCTCGGCAGAGTTAGTGATACATTTGAGAGTCATGCACTGGCTGTGTGGTTTTATCAAGTATGTCCAGTAAGAATCCCAATTCAACTTGGCTAACCTTTTGATGGACTCTGCTCTCTCTTGAGCCTTCTGTCTCCAACTTGTCTCTAGATGCTGTACATTTGGTAGATATTTACATATCATTTGAGAATATCCCTGATAAATACCACTGGTTTTAGAGTTCAAGTTTCGCTTTTCGCCTTTAGCGCTTTTTCCTACAATTTTCGGGCTTACAGGCGACTGAGTGATTAGAGGATTTCCTTTTCGAGGGGTTTTTCCTGGCGATGCATGATTAGCACTAGGCGCTACACTAATCGCGCATCGGAAACTACCTCCGTTTCTCAATCCGGGCTTCCCTGGTGCGATTTTTGCCTCTTGCGTGTTTTTTGTTAGAGGATATAAAACTTAAATTTTGTGAAAATAACGACTCCGTGAGTTCTTGGTTTTGAGCTTTAAATTCTCTTTTTGTGATATCAGCATTATCCAGTACCTATTTGACCATGTCCGTGTATGGAAGAATTTTGGGCCTTGCAACTATCCGATGCAAGAACGAACATGCTAGTTCTGTAATAGATGCCTTGGATGACCTGCGTGAATCTGCAGTCATTGTAACCTCCATTACTCTGGGATTTTCTTCCTCGAGTAGGTTGTGCATGCTTTCCCAAGTAGTAACACATGCATCTTTGTTATAGGTGGTGTCTTTGTACAAGGGCGTCATTTCTTTATCTTCAGAACTTGGAGCTTTACCTTTCTTTCCCATAATATCCTGAACACTACTATGTATACTTCTCTGCTCTTCTCTCCTGCAGTTTACAAATGAGGCAAGAGTAATGATAAGGAAAAGGTGACGGAAAAGCTTTAAATGTCGAAAACATATAAAATATATCACCCTACGTGAAATGGCTTTTCGATTAGATCAAAACCATACTTCTTTAATGATTGCCAACTAACTCATTAATTAACATTAATGCGCATAACTTGGCATCGGTTTATGGAAAAAGTTTTTTTCGAACAACAAGCCTTGTAGATCTGCGATAAGGCGATTTTGCGATTTTCTTTGCACTATTGCAGATTGCAATATCGCTACTTCGTTGCATGTGGCAATCATCCATTAACGTGTTTTCTTCGAAATGTGATTTTCGAGATTCGCTATCGCATATCGGCGATTTGAGGCATTTCACCTTAAGTGATATTTGAGGCATGCGATGCGATGAGTATCTTTTAGTGCGTGATTTCACATCGCAATTTTGAAATCTTAGGATTCTGCTTGTAGGAAAGCATCCATTACCTTTTTGCAATGCGACACTCTTTATTGAGAAAGTGGATTTATTCGAACTTATCATAAAACTTAAGTCTTTTTAGATTTTTCAGGTATTATCCTAAATTTATGATAGTAAGTTTTATTCAAAAAGGGAATACAAGCGCTAATTTTTTTTTTGAATAAGGGTCCCCACTTATTTAGTATTAGTAATAAAACTAAATAAGAATGGGGGTTGTTGCTAGCCACAACAATTGGTGATTCACTTGGAAGAACCAGTTATCTCTGCTTTTCTTTTGAATTTTCTAAACTTCCAAAACAGAAAACTTTTCTAGAAAATCAAACTTTATTATAGAAAGATAAAGTACATCATGCTTGCAGCTGTCAATGATAGTTTATTTCTTCTATGTTAACTTTGGTTATTTACTTCCTAGAGCTAGTCATTGTATCTACGTTAGTCACTACTTGGTTTATAAAGATAAAAAGAAAGAATTCTTTGTAAATCAGTTTTAAATATGTTCATTTGTCGTAGGTAGAGCCTCTGCTGCCAGCAGGCATTTATAGCCTCGACAGGGTTACCTGTTACCCAGCAATGATCCTGTATCCTACTTGGAGAAATATACGATTTTCAAAGAGAAATCCATATCCACACTTATTGCTTTTAATTTTCTTTTAATCCTTAAAGAACAATGCCTTGGTTTGGTAGCCAAATTATGATAGTTCCATTCACTTGATTTATAACTTTGCTGAACAAGTTGGCTCGTGATGAGACCCCTTGTCTTTTGTTTGTTACAATCTCGAGTCATTGCCCTGTTGTGGTATGCAGTTTTGGAAAAGTCAGCAAGCTATAATATCTATGATCATGATAAGTCGGCTCGTGATGAGACCTCTTATTCTCTAAGTTTAAATTGTATTGATGATTTATTCCTTGAAGCTCATAATTTCCTAAGTGGGGAGGAAGTCATTGTTTCCTTAAGAATAGCTCTGGACGACAATGGTAGAGCTTTTGGAAAGAGCTTTTCTACAGAGAATCTTCGTTTTGTTATTGATACTTTTCATTTGACTGATGTAAAACAAATTACCACTAAAGGTTGTTTTTTATCAAAATTTACAAGGTTGAAACTAGTATCATTTTCAGGATTATAGCCTTCAACTGTATCTTTCAATAATAATGACCAATTTTCTGAAACGATTCTATTTATACAAGAAAAAAAACAAAATTTAAAAGAAATACTTGTCTTTTTTGTGAATTTCAAATGTAACCATTTACAACTGGTTTTATTGTGAAAATAAGGAAAAAATAATCTACAAAAATAGAAGAATGATATCCTATGGAAAGTATTTTTTGAGCATCTACCCGTTAACAGGTAAATATTCTCTTTTTCCTGTTAAATCCTGTAACATAAAAGTAGATGGACCTATGATTTCTGCAATTTGGAAAGGGCTAAGCCACATTCATTGAAATTTCGTATGTTTGCCCTTTTCCTCATGAGCCTTGTCCCATTTTAAATCTAGATCTCCAATCTGAAAGTCCTTTTTGGATATCATGTTTGAATCAAAAGAAGCTTTTACTAATGCTTGGTGATGAGCATGAGTTATTTGGCCTGTTCTCGTTGTTCTTCTAGCTTAAGAATTTGCAGTTGCCTTAGTTGTAAGGAAGAAGTTGGTGTTTCATCAATATATTGAACTAAAGCCAAAGAGGGAATCGCTAGATGAGTTGGAAGGACCACTTCTTTCCCATAAATTAAATTAAAGGCAGAAGTGCCAATAGAGGATTTCTGCATTATTCAGTCTACCCATAGAGCATATATTAGGGATTTGTGCCAATTCTTATGAGTTTGATCAATGGTTGCTTAATGATTATGATTAAGTTTTTATTCACTGATTCAGCTAATCCATTCCCCTGTGGGTAATAATTGGTAGAGTATTTAAGTTTAAAACCTCTTTTGAGTGCAAATTCAGTCATAACATTGCCAGAGAAATACGATGTATTATCAAACATTAAAGCAGAGGGTAAACCAAACCTAGTGATTATGAACTGATCTATGAAATCAATGATGTGTTCGACATTAGTTGTCCTGAGAGGAACTACTTCTACCCATTTAGTAAAATAATCTGTAGCTGTAAGGATATAATTATGTTGTTTGGAAGAGTGAGGAACGATCTCACCTATTATATCCAATCCCCATTGATCAAAATGTTGATCGATATTGATTGGTTGCAATGGCAATGATGGTTTCTTTTGTCTCCCAGCAGTAGTTTGACAAACTTGACATTTCCTTATGTAGCTATGTGCATCTTTGAATAGTGTATGCCAATAATAGCCTGCGCACAAAATTTTATGTGCAGTAGCATCTCCAGCATAATGTCCACCTGATGGTCCATCGTGGAGTTCCTGCAACACTTTTTCAGCTTCAGATTTCTCAAGACATCTAAGGAGAACAGAATCATAATTCATCCTAAAAAGTACATCGTTTACGAGCTGATATTGTTTAGCCTTCAACTTTAGGGCTCTTTTCTTTGTATAATCGAGGTTTGAAGGAGCATATCCATTCTTTAGATAAAATATGATATCAGCGTATTATGATTCAACATCGTTTAGGCTTACCTCATACGTTTGTATTTTTGCAGATGGAATTTCGGAAATAAGCGATGCTCTAGCTAGCATTTTGCAAAAGCCTTGACCTTTTACAATATTTGCTGGTTTAATTTCAACGTCATATTATTCTAAGGCAATAACCCAATTGGCTCTTTTCTCACCCACGTCTTTCTGTACTAAGTGATTTCTTACCGCCGGAAACAACACTATGAATTTTTTATGGGTTTTAAGCAGAAAGGGTCTAAAATGTTTGATCGCTTTGAAAACAAGATAAGCTTGTTTCTGGACACCTGAATAATTTAATTCAGCCCCTTGTAGATTTGAACTGAAAAAGGCAATTGGGGCTTCCGCCTTGTCTTGATTTGGTTGAGTGAGTATCACAGCATATGATCTGTCAGAGGCAAATGTATATAAAATGAAAGGATCGGAAAAATATGGAGTTGCTAAAGATGGAGCGTTAACAATCGCTTGTTTAATCAGATTGAATGCTTCATATTTGTCTTGGCCCCATTTGAAGATTGAGTTCTTTTTAATCATTGCTTGTAAGGGAGATACTATCCTTGAAAAGTCGGGAACAAATCTCTTAACAAAATTAATCTGGCCAAGGAAAGATTGCATAGCTTTCTTGTTGTGAGGTAAGGGTATTTCAGAATTTTCCTTGATTCTGTCGGGATCAATATGGATTCCCAATTTTGACACTATAAATCCAAGAAGTTTTCCTTCACTTAATGAAAAAAAGGAATTTTTTGGATTAAGTGAAATTCCATATCTTTGGCAACATTGGAAGATCTGTTTTAAGTCTCTGAGATGATTTCCTCATTTTTTGGAATATACAGTTATATCATCCAAGTAGATTACTACTGATTTGTTTACTAATCCCTTAAATGTGATATCCATGGCCCTTTGAAATGTGGTGCCAACGTTGATCAGACTGAAAGGTATCTTTTGATATGCATAAGTACCCCATTTGGTTCTGAATGTGGTATTTAATTGATCATCAGGATGGACCAAAACATGGTTGTAGCCGAAGAAACCATCCAAAAAGGACATTAATTCTGATCCTGCAACTGCTTGTAATATTTGCTCCATAGGAGGCAAATGAAAATTATCTTTTTGGTAGGCTTTATTAAGATTTCGAAAGTCAATGCAAATTCTAATGTCTCCGTTTTTCTTTCTAACGGGAACCATATTGGAAACCCATTTAGAATGTCGAACGCGAAAAATGATTTTGGCTTTCAATAACTTATTGAGCTCAGATTTGATCTGGTTTTCTAAATTAGGATGGATCTTTCTTAGCTTTTGCTGGATAGGTTTTTCATCATTTATCATTGGGATAGTATGTTGGATGATAGAAGTGTCGTAAATTTTAAGTTCATCGTAGTTCCAGGCAAAGACACTTTTGTATCGTTTCAAGAGACGAACATACGCTAATATTTCTTCAAGGGCTAGGCCAAGACCTAGATTGATATTTTGCAGCTTGGTATCAGATCCTAGATTTACTAATTCATAGTTCAGAGTTGAACTTTGAAGTTTTGAATTGGTAGATATTTTGAATCGATCTTTCAAATCATAAAGATATTCTAATTTGACTACTGACTTTGGCACAACATTATTAGTGCTATCTTGTTGCAATTGTCTGTCATGTTGGTCCTCATCTATTATCTAATTAGTGTAATATCCCTCTGATGTGAGGAAGCTTACAATATCAGGATCATCGTTGAAAATTCTCCAATTGGTAATGTTATCAGGAATCGAGGGTCTAAATATTAATTCGATTGAAAATCTATCAGGGCTATAATCTTCTGAGGGAATGAGCTTGGAAGCTACGTTTGCCAAGAGGTCAGCACTAGAATTTTGGAGTCTAGGAATTGATGAAATATTAAATGCTATAAAATGTTCAGTTAGATCTTGTACTAAATATCGATAGTGCTTTAAATGACCTGATAGATAATGTATAGTATTTCGTACCTGTCTGATAACAATTTCAGAATCTCCAAAGACTTGTAGATATTTGATATCTAATCCAATTGCTTTGTATAATCCTTGGACTAAAGCTTTGTATTCTGTATTATTGGTGCAATCGAAATCGAGTCTACAAGTTAGCATAGTTTTGTTTCCCTCTGGACTGATTAATATGCATCCTGCTCCTGCTCCCTCGTTAGACTTAGAACCATCAAAAAATAACTTCCAAAATAAAGATTTATTTACAGGACTATCTATGAAATTAATACATTTAGAACTATCTGTTTGAGAAAAAATTTCTACTTGAGATAAAACAGAATGTTCTAAGTAAGGTGAAGTATGAGCATTAAAATTTCCTAAGAAAGAATCAACAGAATAGTTGCCAATTATATTGTTGCTATATGCTAATGGTTCATTTTCTCCTTCTAATTCTTTTACTATGTATTTCTGATGTCTTTCTCATTCAACCTTTATTTGATTTGGTTTACCATTGTAAGGGAGCCACATATGCGACCAATTGGTTGCAAAGTATCCTTGAAGTTTTTCAGACCAATCTCTGCTAAGAATTAAGCTATAAAATTTTGGAATATTTGCGACTAAAATGTTTATAACTTGACATACGTTTGGATTAGATGACAGCCTTATGGTAACCTGATTTAGTTCGCTGATCACTTCAACCTGCGACCGATCCAGTTGAACTATGCGCATAGTAGATTTTTGAGGTTGAACATTCAACTTTTCACATATTGATTAGGTAAGATATTAGATGAAGCTCCTGAATCAACTAAACAATTATGCAAATTTTTGTTGAAAACTTCATAAGTAAGAAGAAATGGGGGAGTATGAGATCTTAACCTTCCTCCAATTAAAGCGATATCGTTTGGATCAAATTTATTAGTCACATTAGTTGGAGGTCTTCCCATCTCGTGAGAAGCTTGTGAGATTACAGCGGTGGGCAGAGGTGCAATTGGTACTTCTCGTAATTCTTTCAAAAGAATCTTTTGCTGATGTTTTAACTTGCTCAACTCATAAAAAGTAATGTTAGCCCTTGTCTTCTTCATGTCTTCTACAATATTATACTCCATCTCATCAGAAACAATCAACATTTTAGATTGAGTTGGTGAATTTGTTTGGACTGGGCTTGTTTGAGTCACTTTAGGTGTTGTCTTCTTTGCTGCAACTTTGTCCGTAGGCTTTGAGCTTGTGCTCTTTAGCTTAGGAGTAGGTTGAGGAGGATCGAGTTGATTTCTAGTTCTAGTAATGACCGGCGATGCCTCTTGATCCTCTTCATCTGGGAGGATGAAATTCCACATACCTTGTACTTCTACAACTTCTTCTTCATCGGTATGTTCTTCCGTAGCAATTTCCTCTTCTTCTTCTTCTGATTCAGCATTTGTAATAGCATTGGGAGGCTTTAAATCAGTCGAAGGATTTTTTATATAAGGCTTGTATGGTTTTTTAGAAGAAGTTTCTGCTACTTGTTTTTTTATATAAACCATTTTGTTAGACATGGTTTTCAAAACTTTCTGCAGTCCTTCTAAATCGAATGGGTCTTTTGATTTTTTCTTTGGATCTTCCTTAAAAGTAACCTTCTTATATTTTCATTCATCAATGGCATGTTTCTTTTCTAAGGCTATGATACGTTTCTCTACCGCTATTGCTTCCTTCATATTGTCAGCTAAAGTTGCTTTGTTAGCCCTATCAACGAAGATTGCTATGTTTGATGGTAGAGCTGATATGTACCATTCACTTCAAACTTCTTCGCTAGGCTTGGAAGCGGTAGGAATTTTGTTCAACAGTTTATTGAAACGTGAGTTAAAATCTTTGATAGGTTCTTTTGACTTAGCCCTAAGGTTAGACAGGTCATTAATCAGTGTTGCCATAGACCTGTCATCACTGAACTTAGTCAGGAATGTTTCTTGGAAAATATCCCAACTAGTGATAGATCCAGATGGTAATGAAAAATACCATGATCCGGCTGCTCCTTGCAAGTGTAAGGAAAGAGCCGAACAACAACGTCTTCATTAGTAACCCCATAGAGGTTTATAGATAACATAAAGTTATTTATATGTTCTTCTGCTAGCATGCTTGTTTCAAGATTGAACTTAGGCAACCATTTTTCAGGATGGGCCAGTATTTGACTCAAGGGAGCAGGCATTAAGACTGCCCCTAGGTTATTCCATGGATATTGGGCCATCGTTGAACTACTAACAGAGGAAAGCGCAAAAGATGATCCTTGCGATTGGGAAGATGAGGATATTATAGTTCCAGATGATTGAGAAGGGGATGTGGAAGTCCAAGTGGACTAGAGGACAATAGTCTGTAGTGGAGGGGTGGATGGTTGACTTTGTGGTGGAGAGGTTGAGATGGATGATGATGATGAAAGTCTTACTATTAGACCCTTTAGGTGATTTCCTTGCTCTCTTCCTTGTAGGTAGAGGTAACTCAGTTGGTTCAATACCAAACTTTTCACTCTTCAATCTTGTAAGAGGGTGAGCAGGGTTATATTGTGAAGTCACACTACCTTGAGATTTTTTAGATCTTTGGGGTGATATAGAAAATCACTAAAGTTTATGGATCAAAGATTCAACTTCAGGAGGTCCAATGGTAGATTTCTCTGAAAGGTCGGGGTTTATGGCAGTGGTTGTTGTTTTATCGACTTCTTGCTCAAGATTTAAAGATTCTAAATGCGATGGAGAAGTCGGGGGAGATGGTGAGGGAGATTTACTCTCAGAATGGTATTTAGATTTAGATTTACTTGCCATTCACAGTTCGGTGCCCTCCTTCTAGTGCCAAATATGTTGAAGCCTCGAAAATCAGGTCTACAACAAGGGGGATACCCACCCAGTCCGAACCTTGGTTAGCAGCTCCTTTTCCATTTGGTATAGTGGGTCCAACTGGGGATATGGGACCAGTTTCCCAATTTATGTGTGTCTGTGTTGAGAATTGATATTTCCTTTCTAATAATTTCTAAGTAAAATACTTTTATTCTAAATCTAATGTAATTGTAATCTAATGAATAGAAATATCTAATTCTAAAACTAACCCAGGATTTAATCTTTCAGTTATGCGATCTAAAATGATTTCAGATGGCAATTGGTAATAAAGATCATTCAATTTCTATGAGAAAATAATTCAATAAAGATAAACCATTTCGTATAAAATGTTAGACGAAACTGTTGTGGAAAACATATCGCATAATAAGTTACTCATATATTAAGCATAAATAAATAGTTATCACCGTACAAAAGTTCCAAATGATAACTCAAGCATTCAAGCATTCATATATAAATAATTGAACATGAATATCACCTTAACACATAAGCAGAAATAGTTAAGAGATAAAAGTACCATTTATAACTAATTCTACTCATGAGCTTCAACAATAATGATCTATCTCTTCTTAATCCAACATCCACTAAGAGTACAAAAGTACAACATCAGTAGTAGATATTAAATGCAAATATCAATAAATCCTGTTCCATTCATTCATCAAAACCTCCTCGGAGGGTGCAAAAGTGCATGTTCTGAGGACAAGTTTTTGACAAATTTCAGAACCCTTCTCTAAATGCATGAGAAGGGTTTAAATACTACTAGCTAAATCTAAAAATAATTTATTACAAAAATGTAGGATGCGGTTTAAATGACCGTCCTCATTTCAGGAAAAAATAAAGCAAAATTAAAACTAAAACTGACAACTAATTATCTATGTATCTATTCCTTGTAGTCGCAAGTGTTCAACATTTTCTTGAGGAGAGGTTGTTGGTCGACTTCTGACTTTAGCTGTCCTAGGAAAATAGAATCAGCAAGTGTTGGCTCCATCTTCTCTTCAGAATTAATGATACATTTGAGAGTCATGCACTGGTTGTGTGGTTTTACCAAGTACGTCCAGTAAGAATCCCAATTCAACTTGGTTAATCTTTTGATGGACTCTGCCTTTTCTTGAGCCTTCTGTCTCCAACTTGTCTGTGGATGTTGTACATTTGGTAGATATTTACATACCACTTGAGGTTATCCTTGATAAATACCATCATTTTTAGATTTCAAGTTTTGCCTTTCGCTTTTAGCGCTTTTTTCTACAAGTTTCCAGGCTTACAGGTGACTGAGCGATTAGAGGTTTTCCATCTCGAAGGGTTTTGCCCAACGATGCGTGATTAGCGTCACGCACCGGAAACTGCCTCTGTTTCTCGATCCAGGCTTCCCTGGTGCGATTTTCGCCTCTTGCGCGGTTTTTTTAGAGGATATAAAGCTTAAATTTTGTGAAAATAATGACTCCATGAGTTCTTGGTTCTGAGCTTTAAATTCTCTATTCGTGATATTAGCATTATCCAGTACTTATTTGACCATGTCCATGTATGGAAGAATTTTGGGCCTCGCCGCTATCTGGTGTAAGAACGAACATGCTAGTTCTGTAATAGACGCCTCAGAAGACCTGTGTGAGCCTGCAGTAGCTGTAACCTCCATTATTCTGGGATTTTCTTCCTCGAGTAGACTGTACATGCCTTCCCAAGTGGTAATACCGGCATCTTTGTTACAGGTAGTGTATGTGTACAAGGGCGTCATTTCTTTATCTCCAGAACTCAAATCTTTACCCTTCTTTCCCATGATATTCTGAATACTACTATGTATACTTCTCTACTCTTCGATCCTGCAGTTTACAAATGAGGTAAGAGTAATGATAAGAAAAAGGTGACAAGAAAGCTTTAAATGCCGAAAACATATAAAATATATCACCTTACGTGAAATGGCTCTTCGATAAAATCAAAACCATATTTCATTAATGATTGCTAACTAACTCATTAATTAACATTAACGTGCATGACTGGGCATCGGTTTATGGAAAAATCTTTTTCGAACAACGAGCCCTAAAGATCTGCGATAAGGCGATTTTGCGATTTGCTTTGCAATATCGCAACTTCGTTGCATGTGGCAATCATCCATTAACATGTTTTCTAGGAAATGTGATTTGCGAGACTCGCCATCATATATCGGCGATTTGAGGCATTTCACCTTAAGTGATATTTGAGGCGTGCGATGTGATGAGTATCTTTTAGTGCGTGATTTCGCATCGCTATTTCGCAAGCTTAGGATTCCGCTTGTAGGAAAGCATTCATTGCCTTTTTGCAATGCGATGTTCTTTATTGAAGGGATGGTTTTATTCAAACTTTATCATAAAACTTAAGTTTTTTTAGATTTTTTGGGTATTCTCCTAAGTTTATGATAGTAAGTTTTATTAAAAAAGGAAATACAAACACTAATTGACTTTTTAAATTTTTGAATAAGTGTCCCCACTTATTTAGTATTAGTGATGAAACTAAATAAGAAGGGGGGTTGTTGCTGGCCACAACAAAACCTTAGAATTTCTTTTAAATTTGATGTGATGGACGGTGGATGATATCCATAAAGTGCCATAAATGGGGTCATTTTTTATGCAATATAGAAGGAAGTGTTATACCACCATTCAGCGAGAGGAAACCACTTGACCCATTGTATATGTTTATCAGATACAAAGCAACGAAGATATCCTTCCAGACATTTGTTCACTATCTCATTTTATAAGATGAGCTATGAGCTAACTGAGTACCCAGACAATAAAATAATTTTGTCCAAAAATTTCTAGTGAAAATGGGATCTTTATCGCTTACAATAATCTTTTGGTTTCCATGTAGCTTTTGAATTGTTTCCATAAATGCAGTAGAAACTGTATTGGTTTTAAATGGATGAGATAATGCAAAAATGTGTGCATACTTGGTAAGTCTATCAACTACCACCATGATGACACTCTTTCCTTCAAACTTGGTTAAACCTGTGATAAAATCCATTAAAACCTCCTCCCAATGTTGACCTGGAATGGATAAAGGTTGTAACAGACCTAGGGTCTTAATTGTCTCAACTTTATTTTGTTGGCAAACCAAACATTCTGCCACAAAATTTTGAATATCAGATTTAAGGTCATCCCAAAAAAAATCTTTCTTAACCCTGTGGTAAGTTTTTAAAATTCTGACTGCCCTCCAAAGGGAGAGGTGTGCAATTCCAGAAGAATCTTTTGTTTGAGTTGGGAATTCTTACAGAGGTATAAGCGATCTTTGTAACATAACGAATCATTTTTCTATCTAAATGTATCAGATGTATTGGGATCTTGCCGCAACTTTTGAATGAGTTCCCATACTTCTTTTTCATTCTTTCATTCTTCCCTTGCTTTGTTTATCCAATCTGGTTGGATAATAGAAATGGCACAAAACAATGCTTCAACATCCTCATCCTTTCTTAAGAGTGCATCTGCAACATCATTTTGCTTCACTTTCTTGTAGATGATTTCAAAGTCATAACCCAACTTCTTTGTGACCCATTTTTTATGTTCTTCTGAAGATAATCTTTGTTCTAAAAAGTATTTAAGACTATCATGATCTATTTTTACCTTGAACTGCCTTCCCATTAGGTAAGGTCGCCATTTCTTAAGTGCATGTAGTATTGCCAACATTTCATTTTCATAAATAGCTTTGTGTAAATACTTTCCTTTGATTGGATGACTTTCGAAAGCAATGGGTCTTTCTTTCTGCATTAAAATAGCACCAATTCCATTTCCTGAGGCATCACATTCCACAATAAAGGTGTTTGTGAAGTCTGGCATAGCTAAGACCGGTGCTTGGCACATTTCCTCTTTAAGATGTTCAAAGGCCTTCATTGCTTCTGGAGTCCAAGAAAATGCATATTTATTTAGTAATGTTGTTAGAGGTGTTGCTATTCTCCCATAATTCTTAACAAACTTATGATAATACCCTGTCAACCCGAGAAATCCTCACAGATTCTTTATGGATGTGGGAATTTTCCATTCCTTAATGGATTTAATTTTTCCAGGGTCTACCTTAACACCTTCATGAGATACAATATGACCCAAATATTCCACCTCTTGTACTCCAAAGAAAATTTTGGAGCTTTTTTCATATAATTGCTTCTCCTCCAATAGTTTGAGCACCCTATCAACATGTTGAACATGGTCCTTCCAAGACTTGTTGTAGATTACTATATCATCAAAAAATACTAACACAAAGTTTCTAAGGAAGGGTTTGAAAATGGAATTCATCAAACCTTGAAATGTAGAAGGTGCATTGGAAAGGCCAAAAGGCATGACCAAAAATTCATAATGACCCTCATGAGTTCTAAATGTTGTTTTTGGAATGCCTTTATTTTTCATTCTGATTTGATGATATCTTGAACGAAGATCCAACTTGGTGAAGTAAATTGCTCCATGTAATCCATCCAATAATTCATCAATGACAAGAATGGGAAATTTATCTTTAATAGTAAGCTTGTGGAGCTCCCTATAATCTGGACACACATGCCATGATCCATCCTTCTTGTGTACCAATACCACTAGAGCAGAGAAAGAACTTTGATTAGGTTGAATTATACCAACCTCTAGCATTTCTGCAACCATATGTTCAATTTCACTCTTTTGGGCATATGGATATCTGTAAGGTGTGATGTTTGGGGGAACACTTCCCGGAATCAAATGAATATCATGATCATGATCACGAATAGGTGGGAGCCCTTTGGGAGTCTCAAATACCTTGGAATGATTGTCCAAATTTTTTTGGAGATTTGGAAAAATAGATGATTTCGATGTGGGAACCTCTAGTGAACATAATTGTGCAATTACGCCCCATTTTTCTTTCTTTAGAAGATTTGTCATGCTGTTAGAGTTGGTTATATTTCTCGGTTTCCTTGCGATACCCCTTAATTCAACTTCCTTTCCTTCCAAAAAATATTTCAAGAAAAGATCTTGAAAATTAAAAGCTATCATACCCAAAGATTGTAGCCATTGGACTCCTAGTACAACATCTACACCACCCATTGGAATGGAAAGCATTGAACTATTCATTACATATTCTCAAATGGATAACTTGATATTATGGCACTTTCTAGAGCAATTTATGGTTCCTCCATTTGTAACCATCACTTGACACTCTGGTGTTGGATATAGGAAGAAATTCAATTCTTTGGCTATCTTACAATGAATAAAATTATCGGTACTACCCAAATCAATCAACACTATTACCTTTTTCTTCTTGATATGTCCTTCTATCTTGAGAGTTTGAGGAGTGGTAATTCATGCCAATGCATTGCAATATATGGTTGGATTCATTTATTCTTTCTCTATGGTTGGTTCCTAGTGTATATTCTCTTCTTTTGATGTTTCTTGTTCCTTTTCTTCCTCCTCTTCACAATCTATGTAAAATAATTTCGTCTTAGCACACTTATGACCTTTAGTGTATTTGTTATCAAAACTGTAACAAAGCCATTTTTCTCTTTTTTCTTCCAATTGTTGTGGTTTCAACCTTGTAGATTGTGGAAGACTATGGGAAGCAACACTTCCATATTTATAGTTGTGAGTGGTAGCCTTCCTTGTTGCCATAATTTTTCTTTCAATTTTTCTTGCCAACCTGAATGCCTTCTCCAATGAATCAGGTTCCCAAAGGCGAACCTCATGTTGGATGTTATCCTTTAAATGTTAGATGATCCAAAAATACAATCTTATCATAGGTTATAAAATTAGAATAAAATTTAAGATATTAAATTAATAATTATTATTCTAGAATGTTTAATTATTTTAATGAAGACATTTAGAATTAGTGTATTGTTGTAACAAGATATGACTCTCCAAAAGAGTCGTATCTTAGGCTCTACTTTAGGATATTTGTTAGCTAGATGGTTTGAATAGAATTTATTGTAAATGGACACTTGTTATTTAATAAGTGATCCATAATTAGGGGTAGTTAGGACATGAAGCTTATAAATAGCTCATTGCAAGAGTGTTTGGATGTTCGGGTGTAAACTCTTGCAAAATAAAATTATGTAATTATTTTTTTATGATTAATAAAATTACATGTCTGAGGACACTTCTGCCATTATTGTGGTATCAGAGCTCCAGTAATGTTGCAGTTGATTTGAGGAGGAGGTTCAAGCTCTACAAGTTTTTGGAAAATTCCATTGAATTGTTCAGCGAATGATTGGTATGAAATTTGTCAAATTTTTTGCTCAAAAGAAGAAGAAAAAATTTATTATTTTATTGATTTTAGATTTTTAAATTTGAAAATAAATTTGGTGAATTATTATCAAATTGTTGTATCTTGAATTTGTATTATTGTCGAGCTTCCACTCAATTGTGATGTGTCAAATCAATGTTTTGTAAGCATTAGTATTTTAGACACATTAAGATCATTTCCCAATCGCCAAATTCCATTGAATTATTTGCGCTGAAACCTGCGTTGAAGCTACATAGAGCTCGTTGTCAATAGAATTCCAAATGTAGATGAAAGCCCGTGGACTCCACGAGTCCCCACTATCCGCAACCAAATGAAATGCTCGTGTCATCAACGTGCAGCCGCGTGCTCGATGACCTAAAGATGCACAGATATGAAAAAAAAAAAAAAAAAAAAAACAAAAAAAAAAAAAAAAAAAAAAAAAAAAAAATAAAAATTACTTGTAATTTGTCGACTGCAGAGTCTTCTGCATAGTGAAGAAACTTCAAATTGTCCGTCGCAAATCTACACATACGATAGAAGTCTAAAATCTTTGTAGTGCGCGCTCCTGATCGAACGGTCTGGGGCAGAAAAGGAAAACTGAGGCGTCCCTAGAGTCCTACTCTTTTGTAGGTATGTAAAAATCGTTCACGATGAAAATGAGTTGAAGAATATTGATGCGTAGAATATTGAGACTGATAGGTGTTCACTGAGAAATTTCATGAGTAAAGAGAATCCAAGTATTATATGTTAGTGTGTGGACATAATTACAATGCAAATTAGACAAAGGGAAGCGTGGATCTGTAAGTGTGGCGTTGTTTGACTGATCGGCATGGAAAAATTTGGGAGGATCTAGGCCTACTTCCTTAAATTTGAAAGTGTTCCCATGTATCGTTTCAGTATTATCTACCAGCAACTCTAATCTGCCTCCACGTTTGAACAATATTGAAGTGGCCTCCAAGTCTGAACGCTTTCCAAATTTCTAAACGCATCGTTGTTTGGTGTGTACAATAACTGTCATCTTAAATCAAATTAAGTCTGCAGCCTTGTACAGCTTCAGGATCCGCAAACTTGTTCATCTTCCGAATACGCAGGCTTGTTCAGTGCAACTGCTAGATTTTAGCCAGCAGATGTAATAGAAACTGTCTTGTCATTCACCATATTTGAATACTTGTATGAGTGCAAGTTGTAAACACTATAATGATCTCTGCTAAACGGAACCTTGGCACTATGATTGGCTAAAAAAAGAAAGAAAAGGGATGAAACCGGTTGCTAGTCTCAGGAAGGGCCTCTTTTGTGGGCAATCAATTATGGATTTTTTCAATACAACTACAACAAATTTTTGATCCAAACATACATAATTTTATGTCATGTTTTATTATCGGAGTAATAAGGGTCTTGTAATATTTGTAGAATAATAAGGTGATTTGTTTTTTGGAGCATTCAGGAGTTTTATTTGTAATTTGTAAATTGGAGAGATAAGGTGTGTTGGGTAATTTGTTTTCAAGAAGTTCTT
This sequence comes from Pinus taeda, assembly GCA_000404065.3. Classification (NCBI taxonomy): domain Eukaryota; kingdom Viridiplantae; phylum Streptophyta; class Pinopsida; order Pinales; family Pinaceae; genus Pinus; species Pinus taeda. Next base: position 18,625 of record APFE031376261.1, read on the forward strand.
TTTTATTTTTCAATTGGGATCATCACATTGTAACTCAAAGTAATTTTTCTTTGAGGGGGGTAACTTTTTTTTACCAAGTTTTGCAAGATCATCATTGTAAAAGTCAAATTTTGAAAGTTACCTTGTAATTTTTGAGAAATTGACTAGAGCCAAGTGTAAAGCTCAGTCATTTTTATCCTGCTTCAAACGACTACACAAGGGTCAAGGCCAAGCCCCGATAGATCGTGTTTTTGCATGGTGTGTTGTGTTGACTATCTTGTCATTTCTATTCTGATTCTTGGTGCGTCACTTCAAAGTTACAATGTCTAAGTTTATTAATTTGTTTTCTGATTCCGACAAACTTGAAGGCACAAAATCTTATAAAACATGGCACCGTCTCATTGAAAGCACTCTCATTTACAATGAATTATGGTAGGGTATATGTGATGGAGATGTTAAGCCAAATAAACCCACAGATGCAGCTTCACTAGCAAAATGGGAAGTTAAGAATGCCAAAGCCTTAGCTCTTATTAAATCTTCTGTGAATGATGAAATGTATATCCATATAGAAAATACTACAGATGCATGGTATGCTTTGAAAAATTTTAAAGACCTCTTTGATACTCAGCCTGAATCAAAGAAATTTGATCTACAATTAAAATTGTTACAACAAAAATTGACTGAAAGAGGTGATGTACTTGAATATATCTCAAGACTTAAGAATATTAGGCAGGAAATCATTAATGCCGGTTTTCTAGCAATAGATGATAGTTTTATGGTAAAAATTGTAATTGTTGGACTTCCTTCTTCCTACACGCATTTTTTGGAGACTCTAGAATTAACTGGGAAATTAGAGAAACTAAAGTTTGATGAGCTTTGCGAAATGTTGACTCAACATGATAAAACCTTTGGGAAGAAGAAGAAAGTTGGTGAATATGTTTTTCCCATAGAGGCTAGCACTAGTAAATCATCAGCGGATAGTTCTCGAGGCAGAGGTAGAGGCAATCAGAATCAAGTAGCACAAAGTCAAGGTCAAAGCCAAAGCAGAGGAAACAACTTTAACAGAGGTAACAGTTCAGGAAGAAATAATTTTCAAGGTAGAGGAAACAACCAAGGAAGAGGCAATTTTCAAGGACAAGGAAATAATAATCAAGGTAGAGGACAATCTCAACATAGAAGTCAAAGCAGAGGCAGAGGACAATCTTCAGGATGAGGAAGAGACTTAAGTCAAATAGTGTGTCGAAGATGTAACAAAGTTGGCCATTATGCTAAAGATTGTCGAACATCTCTTAATAAAATTCCCAAGTTTCAGCAGCACTCAACACAATTTGCAAATGATCAAGATGATGATAACTCAGAATATGTTTTTACTTCTTCGCCAACATCACAATTTTCATTCCATCTTAGAAGTGACTATGAAGATGCCTGGATCTTGGATTCAGGGGCAACTCAGCACATGACTTGTCCATGTGATTTTTTTTGGAATTTTCAAGATTGCCAACTTAATTCCATTTTTCTTGCTGATGATACAAAACATACTCCTTATGGAAAAGGAGCAGTTAAAGTTTCTCTCCCTGGCATTGGAGAAAAAATGATTTCCAATGTATGGTATGTACCAAGTTTTAAGAAAAATTTGCTCTCTTTAGTCACGATTCGACAAGCAGGACATCAGATGATTATGGAAAATGGTTTAGTCAAGATTAATTCAGTCCAACAGAACTTGAAAACAGTCATGACAGGTTATGAAGATGGAAAACTGTTACAGATGAAAGGGATAGTTATTCCAAGGCATTCTATTTTTGCAGGGGCAGTGAGTACAGGGATTTCACTTGTAAGACTATGGCATGTAAGATATGGACATTTAAATTTTGGGAGTCTTTCTCAATTGTAGAAACAAGGAATGGTTAAAGGACTTCCCACTTTCAAAAGGGAAAATGTAAAATTTGAAGCTTGCATTTATGGCAAACAAAGTCGAGAAATTTTTCCAACAAGTTCATGGCGTGCAAACAGGAGGCTACAACTAGTTCACAGTGATGTTTGTGGTCCACTACAAACTTCATTTGGTGGTTGCAAATATTTCTTACTATTCATTGATGATTTCAGCAGAATGACTTGGGTTTACTTCTTGAAGAACAAGTCAGAAGCATTTGATAAGTTTAAAATTTTTCACCAACTTGTGGAAAATGAAGTCAAAGAAAAAATAGGTACTCTCAGGACAGATAATGGGGGAGGATTCACTTCAAATGAATTCAAAACTTATTGCAGTGAAAATGGCATAAGACGACAGCTTACTAATTTTTACACTCCACAGCAAAATGGAGTAGTCGAAAGAATGAACCGCACCTTGTTAGGAATGGCGAGATCCATGTTAACTTTCAAGAGGTTAAGTACAACATATTGGGCATTAGCAATACATACAGTTGTCTACTTAAGAAACAGATCTCCAACTACTTCTTTAGACAGAATCACACCTTATAAAGCTTGGTTTGGTTTCAAACCTCAAGTTAAACATCTTAGAGTTTTTGGATCAGTATGTTATGCCTTAGTTCCAAAAGAAAAACAAACTAAGCTTGACTCAAGAAATTTAAAATGCACAATGATTGGCTATTCTGATGAGAAGAAATGGTATCATCTTTTGACCAATGGAAAATTCATTGGGAGCAGGGATGTCATTTTTTATGAAACTGAGAGTAAGTTTGCTGAAGAAATCAAAAATTTTCTTCACAAGTTAGAAACTAAGGGGAGTAAAAGAAATGGAAAAATGCAAAGTCAACCAACTTCACCAAATTGGTATGAACTTGATTTTCTTTCCTTTGAAAATGAGTCATCCAGTCCATCTACATCAACAACGTCATCTAGTTCTTCTAGCATTTCATCTGTATCTCCAAGCAGCAGTAGTTTTTCTGACAATGATTCTCCATATTCTTCACCTGAACGAAGAACATCAGTTTATATTAATCCTCTTTACAATGATGGAGACTTTTCAGAAGCACAAACAAGTGAGCACCAACTACTGAAATGGGCAGTTCAACTTTTGAAAGATGTAAAGCCTGATGAGTAGAATAAAACGGGCACCAAAAAGGCACATAGAAGTGAAGGCAATTTTTCCTTGATAGCAACTGATTTTACTGAACCTTCCACATTCAAAGAAGCAGTAAAACATAAAGAATGGCAATAGGCTATGGTTGAATAATATCAAGCAGTAAGTGATAACAACACTTGGAAACTTGTTGGTTTTCCATCAAATGTCAAACCCATAGGATGTGTTAGCACTCAAATCTACCTTAGGCTGAAATAAGGTAAAACTCAAGGCTACATCAAACCACGCTCAGCCTCGTAGCTAGCCCTACGAGGACAGGAGAGGGCTCTCTCCAAGTCAATCTCAGCAAAATGTAATCAATGAGGCTCGAGATGACTAAATTGATAATTAATTTTAGGCTAGGTATGAAGTACAAGGAGTTTGAAATTGATTTTTTGGAGTTTAGTTGGATTCAAGGGAAAGGCAATTTTGGGTGCGGGGATGAGGCACAGTTTTTGCAGAGGTCTACTTGGGGCAAGGTAGGCGATTGTCTTGATGCTTTTAAAGAGAGTGAATGGCTAGATCTAACTGGTGAGAAGTTAAGGAGAGCAAGAAACTTTCAAGGATTCTCCATAAACAGATGAAAACATGGAAAATCAAACAAACTTAAAGGCAGAGCATTGCAAATTATGGATTCTACCTTAACACTTCATTTGTTCAATTTCTGAAGATGAGAGAAGGAAAATGATATACCTAACAACTTACAAATACTGAAAGAAGCACACCATCAACACATAAATCCACATGGATCCCAAAAAGTGCTGCAAAACCCTGGTCTTGCCTTTGCCAAAAATGCATAAGTGAATGTACAATAGAGTGTCAAGCTTTTCCCAAGGGTCCAACCTCTCCAACCTCTAAAAATGATTGAGAAATTACATAATATAGGCAAGCCAACCCATTCCCTTGCCTCTAGGGGTTGAGCTCATCATCCTAGGTTAACCAACGTCTAAACAAAGCACTACAATTAGGCAGTCAAAACAACTTGCCTCTATAAGGTAGGAAACCAATTCATTCATTAAATTTTCACTCTTTGATGAATGAATATTCTAGAACAAGTAACTAAGTGTAAAAATTACATCATTTTCAATCAATTACATCAAGAGAAGTTAAAAATTACATCACAAATCAAAACTAGTCAAACTGGCCGAATTTCTGAGCTGAAAGATGAAAAATTGGCCAAAAATCTCTATGCGTCGTGCGCCTGAGCTCTATGCGTCGCGCGCCTTTCAGACTACTTTTGGGGCACTTGCAGGAGTCCAAATTAAGCTCAGGTTGGCTTGTTGGAAATCCCTGCCTGTCTACTTTCCAACCCAAGTGGAATTTTCCAATTTGGTGTCCATTTTCCCCTCCAAAAGTGCATTCTCCCAAGACTTCTTCCTGTGTGTCAAAATAGGGCAGTGAGGTCATTTTTTGCATGTTTTTTTACCTTTAGGGGACCCATAACTCACCCAAACTTCTTGTCCAAGTACCAAAATTCATGATTCTCCATGAAAAATCCAAAACTGCAAGCCATTTGTGATTTGGAGCTCCCAATCCTATGGGTCGCGCAAGGCGCGCGGGCGCACAGGGAAAGCGCGACGCACTGGGCTTGAGGCGCGCGGCGCATAGAGCCTGTGCATAGCACCGTTTTGCAAGAGACATTTGGAGGACTTTCCGGTGTCAAAATCAGGTAATGGATAGCTCATTGGAAAGGTATTTGAGTCTACTTTCCAACCCAACTATAATTTTTCAATTTGGAGTTAATTTTCCTTGTCAAAAATCAAATCTCCCAAGACTGGTCAAAATGTGCCAAATGAGGCTGCCTCAAGGCAGAGTGCTGTTGCAGTAAACTTTTGGGTGCCTTCCTCAACCCCAAATTGAGCTCATGATAGTTCATTGGAAATATAGTTTTGTCTAGTTATCCTTTCACTCATCAAGAAAGTTATTTGGCCAACCAAGCTAGGAGAAAACTTGATTTTCCCAAGGTCACTTTAGAGGTGCATCAATTCTCCCGAGGCGATTGTATTTTTGACATTTCTCTAAAACCATGAAACCTGTGTAAAACGTGAAGGACATTTTTCTTCCTTGGCCTGTTGTGGACAAAAATCTCTCTTAGTTTTTCAAAATTCATCTTTTATTTCTCTAGAACATCTTTTGAGTGAAACTTATCCCGATGTGTGAAACAAGGGATTTTGTCGCAATGAAGCGAAATGAAGGGGATAAGGGGCTTCTAAATTCTTGAGGAAATTTTTGGAAGTAGGGAGGGATGTTAGGAAGTAGGGGAAATTTTAATCTTAGAGATTGAGTGAGGGGAAGGGGTCCAAAAGGGGAAAACACAGGCCTAGCCTAGAAAATTGCCAAGTTGTGGCAAGAAACTAGGGTTTGTGCAAAAATGAGGAATTTGGGGGATCTCAGTGATGGGAAGTGTTTAATAAGGTACATTAAGGATAGGGGAAGGTGTGTGAACATTAGGATACAAGTTTTTTTCGATGATTTGACCATCCAAGAGAAATTACCTCCAAAACCCTAGGAGAGGGAAATGGACCTTACCTAGGCACAATTGAAGCATGAACAAGCTGTAAAATGACCCAATGGAACTTGAAATGATGATGATAACCCTATGAATAATGGTACACTCAGCTGAATGGTGACATGGACCGACATTTGGACAATTTTGAAAAGAGCGAAAACAAACCCTAGACCTAATGCCTAGTGACCAAATTTTGCTTGAAGACTTATTGAAATGACAAAATTTGACCTTGACACCTTAAAATCACTTTGTAAGAGCATGTTTGATCACTGAAGGAAGGCTGCAAAGACTGACACTAACAAGTCCTAAGTGGTTGTGGTCCATGGTATTGAGAAAGGCCTAAAACTATAAAAGGAGGAGAAGATCATTAGGCCAGAAATGCAAGTGCTGAATATCTGATGAAGTGTGAGATCGAGTATGCAGGTTATGGGTTTCTGATGCTTTGCTTGATCTGAACTAAGGATGCACCTATGTGGTTGATGATGGCTGATGGACCGAGATCATAAGACCTAAAATATCTATACGTAGGTTCGCTTTGGTAAAAGCGCGTATACACGCTGATTCAGCTCATCAGAGTAGTGTATACATTATGAAATAAGATACCTGAATTTGCTGTTGGTTCTAGTGGTTGTTGCAGATTTCTGGGTTCTGCTCTGTGTTCTGGTGACTGTGTTTTGATGACAGTATTCTAAATTTTCAGATTGGTTGATTGTGATTTGCTTCAGTAATGATGGGACTTCATTGATTCAGTTATGGGTTGATGATTGAGTTTCAATGATTGGTTAATGCAGATGTATTTGATGGTTGTATTGCAGTGGTGATTGATTTTGAGCTTCAATGTTATTAATGGGTCCAGTATGAAAATTGGATGAAATGTGGCCTTCAGATTGTGGTTTTGTGTTCTAGGAGTATCTAGTATGAAAATTTATGAAACGTGGTCCCTGGAAGAAGAGAGAAGGTCGCAGCCTTCTGTAGACTGTCACCTACGTACTAGTAAACATATCGGCCAGTACAAGAGCCAAGGGGTTGGAGCTCCCTTCCAGTAGTAGGTGGAAAACGAGTGAAGGTTGTATCCTTCAGTAGGCTGATGCCTACGTACTAGTAAACAAATCGGCTAATACAAGAGCTAGGGGGTTCTAGCTCCCTTCCAGTAGAAGCTAGAGAACGAGAGAAGGTTGTAAATTTCTGTAGGTGGGTGCCTATGTACTGGTATGAGTCTACACCAGTACAAGATTGTAAACAATTTTTTCTTATATTAAAAAGAAGACAACAGCAGGTGGTTTTTGTCCCGCATTGGGTTTCCACCTTAAATCTTGGTGTTCATGTGTGTTTCTTGTGTGTGATGGTTTGTTTTGATATTACTACACATGGTTACTATTTATATGGTTAATGGAGTACTGATGCACTGATTAAAGATCAACATATGATGAATTAACTGAATCATAAGTTTGTTGGATATACGTTGGTTGCCTTAAATACAGTTGCGTGTGCACACGAGTTACCTTCATTGAAGTAGCGTATATAAATTTGAGTATGAAAAGAAAAATATTATTTATTTGACTAATATTGATTCACACCCCCTCCCCCCCCCTCTCAGTGTTATTTTCCAAAATAACATCATCATTTTCCATATCTTCAAGTGATGACAACATGACAAGTCATTTACATTGATGAATTGGAGCCTGATGACTAGTAATATGAATTTCTTTGAGAAGTGATGACACTACCATTGTGTCTTCAATACTTGTAATAGATCATGCATTATAGTTTTATTCTCCCCTTCAAAGGGTTTAGAGGAGTTATGGAGTTTTCATGGGTCACTTTGATCGTTACAATCCAACATTCCTTCAACTATCACAAAATGGTGCCTTTGTACCCTTGTCTCCAAGAAGGCCTTCTTAGACAACTTCTCTTGACATATCTCCTCAAAATATTCTACCATGCTTACTGAGAACACTTGTAGGTACATATCACTCATGGAAAGCAAAAATCAGCCTGAGAATCCCCTACTTTACTATGATTCATGCAATGTAATGACTGTGAATCAACAATGTGCAAGGTAGAGGAAAGGAAAAAATTTAGGCATAGAGTGAACTTACAGGAGATAAGGGGGGCGAGGACTGCCCGCTGAGACTGCACCATGCACAACTCTAGAAGAGGAGGAGGTAGGGTGGGCACATTGTGCAGTTCCAAGAGGGAAGGTTGCAGGGATTGTGCACTAAAACTACACCATATGCTAGGAAAGAATTTTGAGGCCACAAGGAGGAAACAGGGTGTAATTTCAAGGCATAAGGAGGGGTGTCATTGCCCACTGGAAGTGCATAGTGTGCAATACTAGGCAATAAGGGGCAGGGTTTGCACAGGGAGGAGGAGTAAGCAAAAAGGAGAAGGGTCATGTAGACTAAGATTGTGCAGTGTGCAGAAGAGAGAGGGAAGGTTTAGAGTAGCATAGGGCGCATTCCCAGCTAATAAGGGGAGTCACCACTGGATCCTAGCAGTGCGTAGTGTGCTCTTCCTAGCCCTGAGGGAAAGTTGCAAGGTCAACAAAATGACTAAGTATGGGAGACTGAAACATGGACAAATATAATGAGTTAGGAGCATGATCAAGTTTTACACATATCAACTTATCGATACAACTCAAATAGGACCCAAGACTAAGCAATATACATCAAAATTCCAGTTCACAAATATTCTCCAAGTGTGACAAGCAAAACATTAGAAATTGCGACACATAAGTGTTGTTTTCTGACTAGAAAATGTGACATTATGACTCAAAAGCATGTTATAGCTAATCTTGGTGATCTAACAACACGTACGAAGGGGCATGGACACTTGAAATATTTACAAAAACATCAAACGACACTTGACAACCAAAAACGACACTTCACATGATGACAGGTAGGCTCCAAAATTCAAACCTAACCAAAATATTGGAGGGTGTTGTAGTAGCGACAACACTTTAGAAAGGTCTCGAAATATGTTATTTGAGTATGCAACTTTTTCTTTCATTTGAACAAAATATTGGCCTATATTTAAAAATATATTAATGACAAAAAAAATATTTTAATGTGGACAGTGTAGTCCATAAATAAAATATTTCAATTCTCATGTTAAATAAAATATTTCAATGTCAACTATGTATATATTATATATGATTAAAAAAAATCATGTATATATTATATAAAACAATTGAAAAAAATAAATCCTTATGTTTAAAACATTTCAAGTAGTCTCACTATTTCACATTCTAGTCATTTTTTAGGTATATTTTTGAGTCAGTTTTATTTGAAATCTAGCAAAGATTTGTTGGAATTGTAAGTTTAATATGTGTAGTTTATGCAATCCAATTTTCTAGGAAATTTTTAATATAAGAAAATTTCAAGGGGTTGAGTTTATTTATGCATTCAACAATACAATTTAAGCAATGAAAAATTACACGTGTGTGTAACCAATATAGATCCATCTCAGCCATGGATCTATCAAGTGCCAGAAGGGATCGATTTTTTTCAAGGTGCAAACTTTTTTTCAAAATACGCACTCTAAAAGAAGTTTGCACCTAAAAATATTTGATCCCTCTCGCCCCTTGGTAGATCTATGATTAAGTGGATCTATACTAGTTATAATGATATTGGATAGAGTCAACCTCATCTTATTTGAATAAGATACCACCCCAATTATCAATTCCAGTAGTAAAAAAAATACACATATACAATATCATGAGAACAAATGATGAAATACACTTCTTGTTTTATTTATATGATGAAAAAATAACACTTTTATGATCAATTTCTCTCTCCCACTCTAACTTCCTTCAAAGTCGATTGTTGTGAGTTTTGTTATTATTCACTATGTACATACCTTTGTTACACCGAAACAACTCTGGGGAGGTGGGAAACCCTTTCCAATCGTTCCTATGCTCCCAAGAGCTTTGGAACGATATGGGATCATTCCCTTTTAGGTGAGAGTTTCATTGGGAGATGTGGACCATTCTGGAGGCCTTGACACCTAAAACATTTAGAGTTTCCGCGTTCCCACGTAAATTTGGCACCAAAAAAACTCCAATTCCCAAATTCACGTGCAAAAAAACTCCATTTCATGCCAAAACCTCTCACAGTCCTCCATAAATGTTGTTCCTCGGCCTCCTTTTCACTCCATCACTATAGTTGTTAATTAGTTTGTTGTTGGAGATCACAGTTGTTTGCTGGTATTCGTTTGCAAACAGTGGCGGAGGGAGTGATTTTGTTGTCTGGTATAACCTTTGGGCTCTTGTTGTTCTGGCTATTTTTGTATTGTTGTTCTGCATTTTGATTTTTATTTTGATTGTAATTTGATTGCGATATCTTCCTTTGTATTATAATAAAATCAAGCGAATATTTTCAGATCTTGAATGCACCAGCACATGCACATTAATAGCATCATCGTTTCAGTTGTGTTTTAGCCAATGTTGCGGCTCATTGTGGAATCTATACTTTGTAGATTACCTACCATGAAACTACAATCAGTAAAAATTACTTGAATCAGTTTATATTTTATATCCTTTGAATTCAATCAGATGCATCTTAGCTAAAGCTAACAATTCCGCAGTTTTATTACTTTGTCATGCAATCATCCAATGCCTACATAAAAATATTAACAACATCCACAATAACTATGGTTGAAAAATTAAGAGTTTAATACTCAAGGGCTAACCTACACCATCTCCCCTCCTCTCATAACAGACATTGTCTTCTACTAGAATGTTGAATCTACTTATTCTTTTATTGCAGTTTGAGATGCATCCTCTTTTGTGCCTTCACCAGCACCTTCAACATCCTTAATTATCTCAGTTCTGGAACTTTGATTTTTTGATGAGGTAGTGAAATCAACAGATCTATGCATCTCTATTTGAGATGTATCAGCTTTTTAACTTTCTAATGTAGATCTATCAGACTTGACCATCTTAGTTTGAGAATTTTTATTCTTTGATGTGGAAAATTGTAACGCATTAGATGTAGAATTATCTGATACATTTTTTTTTTAATTACAGTCTCTAAAGACTTTGACTGAGGACTCCTCTAACTCAGTTTGATGTTTATTCATGCAGGTTGTGTCTGAGTCCTTGTCTACTATGTTTGCAGGCTTATTGTCATCGTTGTCATCATTGTGAGCTGAAATTGGTTTAGAAGTTTTAGGCTTGGAAGGATCAACCTCTGATACGAAAGAGACAGTATTTGCATCACAATCAACATGAAATCCAAAGACCGAAGGTATCTGAATAGAAAGTGCAAGAGAAGTACATGTCTCCTTAGGACCTGATGGGTGGATCCTTACTAAATCCATGTCTAACCCAAATGTATTTTCCTTCCCTTAGCTTGAATATGCTTCAGAAAGTTGTTGACAATCTCTTCTGCTATCTATGTGATGCTCATTCAATACTCTAGCAATAATTGCCAGGTCCTTCAAATCTTGTTCAAGCTCATTATTCTCATGTGTTCTGGTGCTTTCCCATCTTGCATAAGAAGTTTGAGCAGACTCTCGAGAACCCAAACATACTGGTTGTTCAAATTTCTTGGAAGACAAATCTTCGGCCATTTATGAAATTTAGTTGTTCATTTATTATATGCTTTTTAACTTTTAATTAGTTTTTCATTTTATTTATAAAATATAATTTGAGCGATAGATGTTAAGAAAGTATTCGAGAAAGTATTCGAGTTTATTTTTATAGTTTAATTTTAATTTAAAAATAGCTAATTATAGTTTTTTTTTAAATGAGAAATTATATTATTAGTTTACATCATATAAAATTTTATTAAAAATGTTAAATATTTAAAAAAATCCAGTAGTAGATTTAGGTATACAATTTGTCTATAAAGAAACAAGGATCATACAACTCTAAACAAAGTAGAAGAAATTTAGAATCTAAGAGTATGAATAAGTTCATATGAGTGTGGAAGAGTGTTATTTGCTATCTTCTAAATATTATTTTATAGTGCCACTCTACCTTTAGATATCCTATATGTTTCATAGTTCTTATCTTTATATACGAGTAAAAAAAATGTAAGAAATGTTGATTTTAGAAGCACAATGTCATGGAAAAGAGATTTTATTATGGAGCTGGAAAAATTAAATTCTCATATCGTTCTTTGAAAAATAAGTACAAAGTATTCTCACATCATTCTTTGAATCATAAGTACAAAGTAGCTTCTTTAGTTTCATTTGAAAATTTAAGAAAAATCACATTTAAATTTTGTATACAAGTACATGTTATTTAATTTATTTTATTTTCCAATGTACATTTTGTTTATAATTTTTTTTTTGTCTCTTGTATTAATTAGGGAAATCATGGAGAGTGGTAGTTCAATACCAAGTGGATATGAAAATTCTTCTCTTCCTCCAATTCCAATTGGTCAAGTCCAACAAAGCACAAACCTTAAGAGACCCTTGTTAAAGCTTGTGAAGAAAATTAATAAAAACAAGAAAAAGAATAGTGGTAGTTGTGAAGAATGGATGTGCACATTGTGTAACCATGTGTTTAAAGGAAGCTACACGAGGATGTGGCATCATCTTCTATCCCTATCTGGTGATGGGGTAAAGGGTTGTACATGTACTATTGAGAAAATGATGGAGCTGGAAAAGCTTCATATGGCGTCCCTAGGATCCAATGTAATAAACTTGGACAATGATTGTAATTTTAAAATACCTAGATCTTCTTCCCATGACATGGAAGATTCTGTTAATCCAAATGCATCAAACCAATCTGAGTCTGTGGGGGGGTCTACTTCTGGGAGGAGTAAGAGGCACACTAGTTTTTCTCAGGAACAAATTTCTAAAATCTACAATGTATTACATAGGGATGAGGTTGATGATGTTATTCTGATTTTTTTTATGGCAAATGGAATTTCATTTAATGCTACCTATTCTCCACATTACAAAGAAATGGTGCGAAAAATCATAGTTTTCGGCCAAGATACGCACCTCTAAATTGCAACAAAATGAGGACATCATTATTAGATAAGGGGGTGAGAAGAATGCAGGGGCTTATGGGCCCCCTTAAACAATTTTGGATTTGTTCAGGATGTTAAATAGTTATGGATGGTTGGACAAACATTCAACAAATTCCATTCTTGAATATTATGGTTACATCTCCAACTAGGCCCTATTTTTTAAGAGCAGTTGATTGTAGTGGGAAACCAAAGGATGCTATCTTCATGTTTAAGTATTGAAAGAAGCAATTGATGAGCTTGGTCCTTCAAATGTACTACATGTAATCATAGATGCAGCCCATGTTTGAAAAGCAATGGGTTTGATGGCTCAAAGTCAATATAGGCATATCTTTTGGACTCCTTGTTGTGTACATGCCTTGAATAATGTCCTCAAAGACATTGGAAAAATATCTTGGATTGCAAAACTCATTTTAGATGCAAGAGATTCACAAATGTACATTTTCAACCACCATGCCTCTTTAGCAATCTATAGGATGTATTCAAGGAAGAGGTTTTTGAAACCTGCAGAAACAAGATATGTTACATACTTCATTCTTCTTCAACATATGGTTAAGTTGCATGCATCCTTACAAGCCACTGTTGTTTCCCAAGGGTGGAATGCATGGTCTGAATCTAAATCAGTGCAGGAAAAGAAGATAAGAGATCATCTTCTCAATGATGATTGGTGGTCTGATTATAAATATGTTGTTTCTTTCACAACTCGAATTTGGAGTTGATTAGGTATGCAGATTCTGATTACCCCACCCTTGGAGAAGTTATGAATGTATTGATAGCATGGTAGGCAAGATAAGGCACATAATTCGGGATAGAAACCCCTCTCTGGAGTTCTTCAATGAAATTCATAATATAATAGGGAAGATATGGATCAAACTCAATACCTCTCTTCACATGGTTGCTTATGCCCTTAATCCAAAGTGGTATATGGAGAGACCAAATAGATTTCTACCCATTGATGATGAAGAAGTGAAACAAGGCTTTCTTGATGTCATATGACAAATATATACACCTAATGAAGCAACTATAATGTGGGAACAATTTATTGATTTGCTACCTTAAACCCTTCCACATTGTCTCAAGATGCAAGGGTGGACATCAACATTTATGCACAAAGGAATCACACTGGATGGTGGAGAATGTATGGGGGGAATCCACAGATCTTTGAAATCTTGCCTCACACTTGCTATCTCGCATTTCTAGTTCATCGGCAACTGAAAGGAATTGGTCTACTTATAGTTTCATTCACTATGTTAAGAGGAATAGGCTTACCTCTAAGAGAGTAGAGAAATTGGTTTATATGCATAGTCATCTTTGACTTCGCTCAAGGAAGCTACCTGAGTATTTAGAGCACCTTGCATCAAGATGGGATGTTGACGTTGAGGAGGCTTCTCAGATTGATGATGATGAGGATAATCCTTCACCAGATGCAAGTTTAGTTGGCATACCTTTGGGTAGCATTGCAGGTGATCTTGATATTGATGATGGTGATGATGTAATTGGAGTGCCTAGCAAGGCTCAAGGTTATATGGATAGTATTTATGTTGAAGATTGCACTTTATGATCATATTCAACTTTAGTCTTTAATTCTATGTTTTGTCCTTTGAGCATTTTTGGACCATGTATTACTTTGCCACTTTGGGCATTTGCCATTTTTTTTACTATGTACTACATTGGGCATGCTAGCAATATGAATATTAATATGACGAGTTCTTTGATTTTAACTATGTTTCTTAAATTCAAGAGTGTCTCTTGAATCATTTACATTTTCAAATTTTCATTTTTGAATTTGATATTCATATAATGAATTAAAATTTTAAATTGATTTTAATCATTGAATATTTTTGATTATTATATAAATTATATAATTAAAAAAATCTCTCTCTCTCTCTCTCTCTCTCTCTCTCTTCTCTCTCTCTCTCTCTCTCTCCTCTCTATATATATATATATATATATATATATATATAATATATAATTACTGCTCCCAAATTAGTCATTTCCTTGAAATTTTGGGGAAACCTCTAGCCATTCTGGACACTCGTACCCAAGTTCCCAACGTTCCCACATTCCAAAAACTCATGCAACATAGGAAAAATGTAATGCAATGAGAAAATGACAGTGTATTTACTTGATTAAGTGTAGTCAATCTTGTGAATAAAGTTGTGGAAATGCTTCAACAACTTAATTGGAATTTCGTGGCATTCACACAAAATTTAATTCTCAATAAAAACAAGATAGAGGAAGAATTGGAACTCTTGACTTGGGAAAAGAGAAAATGTTGTACTGGAAAATCATTTGAACTTCATTGAAATTTTGTTACTTGCATACCCGGAAAATAAACTATTGGGTGTGGAGCCTGATTATATTATTTATTCAAAGGTATCACTGCAGTGGACCTCAGTTCGTAATGGGGTGGGAACCCCTTGCTATATATGAGGGAATAGTATTGTGGCTATGTAGATGTGTATTTTGAGCGAGAAAGAGAGAGGAGATTGTGTGAGAGAAAAGAGGGAATTACAATGGATCTGTTGTAGGTTGTATCTCTTCATTTTGTTTGATAATATAAAAGGAAGGACTAGTTGTTTCTCCGTGGACATAGCCCAAATTGGGTGAACCACGTATATCTATGTCTCTCTTGTTTGACGTGTTTTTTGTGTTTTTATTTCTGCAATATTTTATGTGTTCCATTTCTCTATAATATATAATTTTCTAAAAACTGGTATTAGAGTTGAAGGTCTATTTGGCTGATAAACTCGTAGGAGGGAAGGGTTCCTGGTTCGAGTAGGAGAAATGGCGAAAGATGGTAGGTTTAGGGTCAAAAAATTCAATGGCCAAAACTACGAGCTATGGAAGATGAAGATGGAAGATTATTTGTATCAGAAAGATATATACCTACCATTGAGTGGAAAAACAAAGAAGACGACAAGTATGACAGATACAGAATGGGATATTCTCGATAAAAAGGCACTTGGAACAATACGGCTATGCCTAGCAGTGTTGGTAGCCTTTAATATTTCAAAGGAAAAGACAAGAGAGGATTTAATGTCGGCATTGGCCAAACTATATTAAAAACCATCGGCCTCAAATAAGGTATTTCTTATGAAGCGTTTATTTAATATGAAGATGATAGAAGGTGGATCTGTTGGTGATCATTTAAATAAATTTAATACAGTTACAAGTCAGTTAAGCTCTGTAGGGGTAACTTTTGATGATGAAGTTAGGGCTCTGTTATTTCTATGCTCATTGCCATAAAGTTGGAATGGTTTAGTTATGGCCATTAGTAACTTTGTCTCTGGATATAGTACTTTAAAGTTTGATGATTTTGTCGGTGCAATCCTTAGTGAGGAAATGCGACAGAAAAGCTCTGGTGAGACATTAGGTAATGTTTTGACAGCAGAGACTAGGGGAAGAAAAAAGGAAAGAGGAAAGAGCCCAAGATATTGCAGTAAGTCAAGGAAAGTCATATCCAAGTCCAGATTGGGGATAGTGTGCTAGAAATGCAGGAAGAAAGGACACCTGAAGAAAGATTGCAAGTCTTAGAAGGGAAAAGAATGAGATGCGCAACAAGAAAACAATCATGAAGCGAATGTGACAGGTGATGTGTTGCAAGATGATTTGATTCTTTCATTAGAAAATATTATTGATGCTCGGGTGGTAGATTCAGGGGTCTCATTCCATGCCACATCTGATAGGAAACATTTTTATGATTATGTTCAAGGAGATTTTGGACAGGTTCGATTGGGTGATGATAAACCCTGTAAAATCATTGGAATGGGTACAATTTTCATAAAACAACAGAATGGAAGCCAATGGTTTTTTAAGGAGGTAAGGTATGTTTCAGATATGAAGAAAAATCTGATTTCAACAAGGCAGTTGGGAGGTGAAGGTTGTTTAACTACTTTTACAGATAAAACCTAGAAAGTCACTAAAGGAGCCCTGGTAATAGAAAAAGGAGAAAAGGTTGGTACATTGTATTTATGCAATGATATTTCTAATTCTTTTAATGCTTTAATCTCTATAGGAGAAGATAGGACATTGTGGCATCATAAGCTCGGGCACATGAGTGAGAAGGGGATGTAGATTCTTCACTCAAGAAAATTTTTGCCAGGTTTGAAGCATGTTGATTTGGAATTCCATGAGAATTGTGTTTATGGAAAACTGAAGAGAGTCATATTCCTCAGAGTTGGGAAAGAAAAGAAGAGCGAAAAATTAGAGCTTGTGCATACAGATGTATGGGGACCTACTCAGGTATCATATCTTGGTGGCTTTCGTTATTATGTTACTTTTTATTGATGATGCAACTAGAAAAACCTGGATGTATTGTATTCGAAATAAATCTGATGTATCTAATACTTTCAAGAAATGAAAAGCTTCAGTTGAAAATGAGACAGGAAAAAGGTTGAAGTGTCTCAGATCAGACAATGGAGGTGAATATTGTAGCAAAGAGTTTGATAGGTACTATTCAGAAAATGGAATTCGCAGAGAGAAGACAGTTCCAGGAACAACACAAGAAAATGGTGTGTTAGAAAGGATGAACAGGACAATCATGAAGCGTGCAAGGTGCATGAGATTGCATGCAGGATTGCCTTTACAAGTTTGGGCAGATGTTGTAGATATTGTTATTTATCTAATAAACAAAGGGTCTTCAAGTTCCTTGGATGGTGGTATTTCAAAGGAGGCATAGATAGGTAAAAAGCTAAACTACTCATTTTTAAATAATTTTGGTTGTGAAGCCTTTGTCCACATTAATAAAGAAAATATAACAAAGCTTGAGGCAAAATCAAAGAAATGTATTTGTTAGATATGGTGTTAATGATTTTGGTTATCATTTTTATGATTATGAAAAATAAAAAATCATTAGGAGCAGAGATGTCATATTCAATGAAAAGGTTTTGTATAAGGATCAGATGCAGGAAAGGAAACAAGAAAAAGAAGAAAGAGAATACACAGTGCTTTATGAGATCACAGAAAAAATGAAGGTGCCTGAAAATCATAATGATCAACAACAAATATAACAACAACAACCACAACAACAACAAGCACCTCAAACACCTAAAAATGGTGTTAGAAGATCTACCAAGATAAGTATACCCCCTGAACATACTCTCCTTCATTATATTATGTATTGCTGACTGATTCTAGTGAACCGAAATGCTATAAAGAATCAATGCAGGTAGAAACCAGGAAGAAGTGGGAGAAATCCATGAAAGAAGAGATGGACTCCTTAGTACATAACCAGACTTGGGACTTAGTCAGGTTGCTTGCAGGTAAAACAACATTGCAGAATAAATGGGTTTACAAGTTGAAAGAATAAGATGGAGGTATAAAAAAGTATAAATATAGACTTGTGGTGAAGGGGTTTGCACAGAAAAAGGGTATAGAATTTGATGAGATATTTTCTCATGTTATTAAAATGACTTCAATCATAACTATTTTAAGTCTAGTAGATAGAGTTCATGTGTCTAAGGAAAGAACTAGCTTGACTCTAACTCAATGAATTTTACCCACTCCCCCACTTCACATTAAAAGCCTCTAGACTGATAGTTGTGGGGAAAAATGAGAGAGTCAAAACTTTATAAGTATTATATCCATTACCTTTAAAATCTCTCGTACCACCCCGCTCTCTTCATCCAATTTCTGAAAGCAATTCTCAAAATAAAGTTTATCAAAAGCGTAGTAAAAGAGGGTTGGAAGCACGTATGTGTGATAAACACAAGTAAACCCATCAGAGTACTGAATAGGCTCACTGATAGTGGGGTATGCTAGTGTGGCACTAAGACAAATTCGTCAGGGTTGTGGAAGTTTCCTGGCAGCAAACTGATGCCTGGTAAAGGAGATGATTTATATCGATAGATGTATACTTTCTTTAAAACTTCCTATCTGAACCTCTTCTATCACTCACATAACATATATTTAAAATTAAATATCTTCCTAGAAACATGGATTCATGGTTTTAGACTCAGTTTGTTTCAAGTACTTAACTTTTTGGAACTTATATTGCTTATTAATTTGGGACCCATGGGAAATGCTTTATTGTTTGAAGGCTTGATAGAATTCATCATTTCAACCTTTTGGTAAATTTGTACTCATTATCTGTTAACCAGAGATAACTACTTCTTCCCCGTGTGTCATAATTGTTGTGGCAAAAGAGCAACCTCCTAGTTTTATATTTTATCCTCATATAATAATGGGGACCCTCTATGCAAATTTTGGTCATATCACTCTTTTTATGCTTTGATTTTTTAATTTTGGAGGGATATTCATTGTTCTCTATTTTCTACTTTGATCACTTTATTGCATGTCATTTATTGATAGTTTGCCATCAACTCTAATTTTGCTGAGATTGGACTTACGGTTTGAAAATGGCGTTTGTTCAAAATTTGAGTGATTTTCACTGCGTGGGCTTCAATATGTACAAAATGTATATTACTTTATTTTTTAAATTTAATTCTAATGTAAATATAATTAATTGAATATCTTTAATTAATTAGATTAATTAATCTGTAAATATTAATTATTAATATAATTAATAATTTATTTATTTTTTATTATTTAACTAACTTACAAAAACCACCCCGACATAGAATTATGTATATATACACTATGTAATAAAACCTATGCATTTTGTATATACTAACAAAATATTAAAAAAATATTAAAAAATAAATCAATCAATTTTTATGACCTCATCCCGAAACCCTCACCCAAAGGTTTCACATGATGCATTTCAAGTTCTCTCAGGGTGGAGAGACCAAAATTACATAACAAGAAGTCATAAGTTGTGAAGGCCAGGTTGAGGATTGAAAAGATAGGAGTGGTGAAGAGCCCACACTCCATGTATGGTCCTCCACCTACCCCTCTAGATTAACACCCTTATACCTCCCATCCATCCTCTCTTCTCAAACATTTATGACCCTCTATATCATACATGCTTTGTTTTAACTTCATCGTCTTTGATTTTCCTAATACTAAGTTTTGTTTTTTTAAGATTCTTTTATTTATTCTATTTATTATTTAATTAAATTTTATTTTTATATTTTTAATTTATAGTTCTATTATTATATTTTCAATCTATTAAAATTAACAAAAGGTTAAAAAATAAAAAATAAAATAAAATAAAATGTCTACTTTTATCAAATTTCCACCGTTTTGACAATTTGGAAATTCAGAGTTTGGAAAGCTCTATTTTGAATTCTATTTGGTCAAATGAGGCCTAGGATGGCTCGTTGGAAATATAAAGTCATGGAGAACAATTTGGAGGAATTAAATCAATTAAATATGAATATTTAATATACCTAAAATTTAGCAAAAGTGGAGGCTATGAATTTGCAACAAGAAATCAATTCTCTGTGTTTTGTTTTTAGAGTTTCATTTTTTGCAGGTTGATGTTTTTGCAAAATCATTTGAGAGTGTCTTCTTAAGCCAATGAAGTCTTGACAGATATCAACGGGAAGCATAATTATCTTTTAATGTATTTATTTAATTACATTTTAGTTTGAGAGTGTGTTTTCCCAATTTTGGTTATTTTGATTTTAATAAGTAAATCAATTGGTTTTGATTTTGAATTTTGATTGGTTTTGCAGGAGATATGTTGGAAAATATGTAGTTAGAAAATCTTGGAGAAATAAAATTGATCCAGCAAAGGAGAAAAGGAGGAATTGCAGCCCCAAATTTTATGGATCTAAACTTCCTCCAACAACTCTCCATTTTTAGATTCTTTTTGTAAATTATAAATATTAGTTTTGGGAATGAGGAAATAGTTCCTCTTCTCTGCAACTTAGAGACTCTAGGCACTTCTGTAAAGGGATTTAAGTTGTAGATAGGAAGGAAAACTCAGATCTGAAGATATTGGGAGTTTTCTTTTCAAAATTCAATATTTGTTAGTGAGACAGAGCTTGCACTTTTGTTATTCTTCTTCTTGCTAGCAGAGCTGATCATTTTGAGGATATTTTTGGACACACATAAAGTAAATAGACTAGATTAGTCATTTTTTATTTAAATAATTTTATTTGTAATGAAAATTTCATCTTTATGATGGTAGATCTTTGTAAATTACTTCATATTATGCACTTTTGTTAAATATGAACATGGTTGTCTTATAGAACAGATGTCTGATCTACTAGTGTCATGGATCTGTTGTTGATATTTGCTTTTCTCACATGCTTGAATCAAACTTTTGAATAACTTTTTACTTAGAAATTTGATATCTAAATTCGATTTAATTGTCACTGAAATTAAGTGAACTATTTCCTAATTTTAGTGGTCAATCATTCATTGTTTTAAATCTTGAAACAAAACATGCATGGAATTCATAATATCAATTGTTAGAAATTCTTCAACCATTGGGAATTCATCATTAAAAGTGTGTAAAATCCCCAATTTGTTTAAATTCTTGCACTTGGTCTTTGGGAGTTATCTCCTGGATATCTAGTTAGGTTAGTTTTTTTTACTTGTCTACATTGCATTTAGATTTATATTCATGGTTAGATTAATTAATTTCATTCTTAGAAGTCACCTTATAGAGGAGCAACCTTAGGTGTGGCTTGGTTGAGCCTTCAATTCAGACTAAGAATTGTTTTCTTGCAAGCATGTAGCAAGAGAGTAGGTTTGGTTTCCTCTTCTTGTTGATAATTAATTAGAAACATCACAATTCAGGGAGGAGAGTGAGGGGGTAATGAGACCCAATAGAACCAGTCGAAGTCATCATTAAGATGGATAAGTGTCTGATTTGGGACTCTGGATATATGGTCTTCCCTGATGTTGATGAGATCATTTTTAGCCATCAACACTTTCCAAAACAAATAGTTTGTTCCATTGAACATAGGTGCTCTATTAGTAAATCCCCCTTCTTATTTTTCCATGGTCCTTGATCTTTCTTCCAATTATTAAATTGATCTGAAGTGACCAGGCCTTGATACCAATTGCTAGAAACCAGGACAACACTTAGAGAGGGGGTGAATCAATATTGTAAGAATTTTCATAATTTAAAAACTTTCTTTCACTTATGCAATGATATTAGGACACCATATATTGTTGGGTGTGGAGCATGATTATTTAGAGGTCTTTGTTTCAGTCGAATGTATACCCCAGGAAGTTTGCACACCCCTCCACGAGGGGGCGTGCGGGGGGGACTTGTCCCCTCTGTAGGGGTTCAGGGGGGCCGATCCCCCCCGGCTGGGGGGTCCGGGGGCCAGTGGTCCCCCAGTGGGGGTTTCGAGGGCAGTGCCCCCGAAGCTAAAAACAAATGTAAAATTGCCATATAAAAGTATAGTAATTTCTAGTCAATCTGGGCCGTTCATTAGGCGAATGATTTGACGGTAGAACTTATGCTTAGTTTAGGGTTTTTTGCCCTAGAAGGCAACCCCTCTCTTTGTATGAGGGCATTGTATTGAGGCTGTGTAATAGATGTGTATTCTCCAAGTGAGAAACATAGAGGTGATATTGTGGAAGAAAACAGAGGATATTACAGCGGATCTGCTATAGGTTGTGTCTCTTCATTTCGCTGGATAATAAAAAGGAAGGACTGGCTGTTCGGGGTGGACGTAGCCCAAACTGGGTGAACCACATATATCTGTGTCTCTCTAGTTTTTTTATGCATTTTATGTGTTTATATTTAAGAAATATTCTATGTGTTCCATTGCTTCATAATATATAATTTTCCAACAACTGGTATCAGAGCCGAAGGTCTATTTGGCTAATAAATTCGTAGGAAAGAAGGGTTACTGGTTCGAGTGGGAGCAATGGCAGAAGATGGTAAGTTTAGGGTTGAGAAATTTAATGGCCAAAACTTCTCATTGTGGAAGATGCAGATGGAAGATTATCTGTATCAGAAAGATTTGCACCTACCATTGGGCGGAAAAACAAAGATGCTGACAGGTATGACAGATGAAGAATGGAACCTTCTTGATAGAAAGGAACTCAGAACAGTATGGTTGTGCCTTGCAGAGTAGGTTGCCTTCAACATTTCGAAGGAAACAACGACAGAGGGTTTGATTAAGGCGTTGGAGAAACTATATGAAAAACCCTCGGCCTCAAACAAGGTATTTCTTATGAAACAATAATTTAATATGAAAATGTCGAAAGGTGGATCTGTTGCAGACTATTTAAATGATTTTAATACTGTTACTAGTCAGTTAAGTTCTGTAGGGGTAAACTTTGATGATGAAGTTAGAGCTCTATTATTCTTGTGCTCATTGCCAGAAAGTTGCAATGGTTTAGTAATGACCATTAGTAACTCTGTTTCTGGATCTAGTACATTAAAGTTCGATGATGTTGTCGATGCTATCCTTAGCAAGGAAATGTGACGGAAAAGCTCCGGTGAGACATCAGGTAATGCTTTAAGTGCAGAGTCTAGGGGAAGAAAAATGGAAAGGGTAAAGAGCTCAGGATATCGTAGTAAATCAAGGAAAGGCAGATCCAAGTCCAGATCGGGGATAGTGTGCTGAAAATGTGGAAAGAAAGGACACCTAAAGAAAAACTGTAGATCTCGGAAGGGAAAAGAAGGAGATGCACAACAATAAAACAATCATGAAGCAAATGTGACAGGTGAGGTGTTACAAGATGCTTTGATTCTTTCTTTCGAAAATATTACTAATTCCTGGGTGGTAGATTCAGGGGCCTCATTCCATGCCACACCTGATAAGAAATATTTTCGTGACTATGTTCAAGGAGATTTTGGACAAGTCCATTTGGGTGATGATAAACCCTGTAAAATTGTTGGAGTGGGTAAGGTTCTTGTAAAACAACAGATTGGAAACCAATGGCTACTAAAGTAGGTAAGGCATGTTCCAGATCTGAAGAAAAATATGATTTCAATAGGGCAGTTAGGCAGTGAAGGTTGTGTGACAAATTTCACAGATAAAGATTGGAAGGTCACCAAAGGAGCCCTCGTAATAGCAAAAGGCGAAAAGGTTGTTAGATTGTATTTAAATGGTATTTCTAACTCTGTTAATGCTTTAACTTCCAAAGGAGAAGATGCAGCATTATGGCATCATAGGCTTGGACACATGAGTGAGAAGGGGATAAAGATTCTTCACTCAAGGAATTTGTGTCCAGGTTTGAAGAACGTTGATTTGGATTTCTGTCAGAATTGCATTTATGGAAAACAGAAGAGAGTCAGATTTCTCAGAGTTGGGAAAGAAAAGAAGAGTGAAAAATTAGAGCTTGTGCATATAGATGTATGGGGAATTTCTCAGGTATCATCTCTCAGTGGCTCTCATATGTTACTTTTATTGATGATGCAACTAGAAAAACTTGGATTTATTGTATTAAGAATAAATCTGATGTATTTGATACTTTCAAGAAATGAAAGCTTTGGTCGAGATTGAGACAGGAAAGAAATTGAAGTGTCTTAGATCAGACAATGGAGGTGAATATTGCAGCAAAGAGTTTGATAGGTACTGTTCAGAGCATGGAATTCGCAGAGAGAAGACAGTTCCAAGAACACCACAAGAAAATGGTGTGCCAGAAAGGATGAACAGGACAATCATGGAGCGTGCAAGGTGCATGAGATTGCATGCAGGATTGCCTTTACAGTTTTGGGCAGATGCTGTAGATACTGCTGTTTATCTAATAAACAGAGGGCCTTCAAGTTCCTTGGATGGTGGTGTTCCAGAGGAAGCATGGACAGGTAAAAAGGTAAACTACTCTATTTTAAAGCCTTTTGGTTGTGAGGCCTTTGTCCATAATGATAAAGAAAATAGAACAAAGCTTGAAGCAAAGTCAAAGAAATGTACCTTTATTGGATATGGTGTTAATGATTTTGGTTATCGCTTATATGATTATGAAAATCACAAAATCATTAGGAGCAGAGATGTAATATTCAATGAAAAGGTCTTGTATAAGAATCAGTTGCAGGAAAAGAAACGGGAAGAAGAAAACAAGGAATACACAGTTCTTGATGAAATCACTGAAAAAGCAAAGGTGCCTGAAAATAATAATAATCAACAACCACAACATAAGCAACCACCACAACAGCAGCAGGCACCCCAAACAACTGAAAGCGGTGTTAGAAGACCTACCAGGATAAGTAGACCCCCTGAACGATACTCTCATTCATTATATTATTTATTGTTGACTGATTCCGGTGAACCCGAATGTTATGAAGAAGCAATGCAGGTTGAAAGCAGGAGAAGTGGGAGGTAGCCATGGAAGAAGAGATGGACTCCTTAATGCATAACCAGACTTGGGACTTAGTCAGGTTGCCTGCAGGAAAAACTACATTGAAGAATAAATGGGTTTACAGGTTGAAGGAAGAAGATGGAGGAAAGCAGAGGTACAAAGCTAGACTTGTGGTGAAGGGTTTTGCACAGAAGAAAGGTATTGATTTTGATGAAATATTTTCTCCTGTTGTTAAAATGACTTCAATCAGAACTATTTTGAGTCTTGTAGCAGCTGAAGATTTGCATCTTGAGCAGTTAGATGTAAATACAGCCTTTCTCCATGGGGATTTGGAGGAAGAGATATATATGCAGCAGCCACAAGGATATGAAGTGAAAGGGAAGGAGAAACTTGTGTGCAGGTTGAAGAAGAGCTTTATGGCTTAAAACAGGCTCCAAGGCAGTGGTATCTAAAATTTGACAAGTTTATGTCTGAACAAGGTTATACTAGATGTCACTCTCATCATTATGTTTATCTGAAAAGGAAAAATGATGGCAGCTATATTATATTGTTATTATATGTAGATGACATGCTTGTTGCAAGGTATAACATGCAGGAAATAAATGTGCTCAAAAGAAAATTGGCAAATTCATTTGCAATGAAGGATTTGGGAGCTGCAAGACAAATCCTTGGTATGAGAATAACTAGAGACAGGAAAAATCACAGATTAACATTGTCTCAGAATGAGTACATACAAAAGGTGTTGAAAAGACTTAATATGCACAATGCAAAACCAGTTAGTACACCTTTTGCTGGCCATTTCAAACTTAGTAAGGAGATGTGCCCAAAGACCCATGAAGACATGGATTATATGTCTAAAGTTCCATATGCATCAGCAGTTGGAAGCTTAATGTATGTAATGATCTGTACAAGGCCTGATATTGCACATGCAGTGGGAGTTGTAAGCAGGTACATGAACAATCCAGGAAAAGAACATTGGATGGCAGTGAAATGGATTCTCAGATATTTGAGACGTACCACAAATCAAGCATTATGCTTTGGTAGTTCAAACATTTCTCTACAGGGATATGTTGATGCAGATATGGCAGGTGACAGAGATAACAGGAGGAACACTACAAGATATGCATTTACTGTAGGTGGAACAATTGTCAGTTGGATTTCAAAAATCCAAAGTGTTGTTTCACTTTCAACAATAGAAGTAGAGTATGTTGCTGCTATAGAGGCTAGTAAAGAAATGTTTTGGTTACAAAGGTTTATGGGTGAATTAGGTAAGAAGCATGATATGGGCACATTATACAGTGATAGGCAAAGTGCCATTCATCTTACAAAGAACTCGGCATTTCATTCCAGGACAAAACACATACAGCTCAAGTACCATTTCATATGATCAGTGTTGGAAGATGGAGAGTTGAAGCTGGAAAAGATACACACTAACCAGAATCCTACAGATATGCTAACAAAAGTTGTAACCAGGGAGAAACTGAGAATATGCTCAGTTTCAATTGGTCTTCAAGGATGACGATGAAGATGAGAGATAGCCAGGTCCAAAGAGAAGTCATTGTTTAGCAAATGAAGTAGCGGTGGAGTTGCTACAATCATTCTCCAAGTGGGAGATTGTTGGGTGTGGAGCATCGTTATTTAGAGGTCTTTGTTTCAGTTGGATGTATACCCCAGGAAGTTTGTACATCCCTCCACGCGGGCGAGTGCGGGGGGGACTTGTCCCCCCCGCAGGGGTTTGGGGGGGCCGATCCCCCCTGGCTAGGGGTTCTGGGGCCAACGGTCCCCCAGCGGGGGTATCAGGGGCAGTGCCCCTGAAGCTAAAAATAGATGTAAAATTGCCTTGTAAAAATATAGTAATTTCTAGTCAATTTGGGCCATTCATTAGGCAAATGATCTAACGGTAGAACTTGTGTTTAGTTTAGGGTTTTCTTTCCCTAGAAGGCAACCCCTCTCTTTGTATGAGGGCATTGTATTAAGGCTGTGTAATAGATGTGTATTCTCCAAGCAAGAAACAGAGAGGTGAGACTGTGGGAGAAAACAGAGGATATTATAGCGGATCTGTTGTAGGTTGTGTCTCTTCTTTTTGCTAGATAATAGAAAGGAAGGACTGGCTGTTCAGGGTGGACGTAGCCCAAACTAGGTGAACCACGTATATCTGTGTCTCTCTGGTTTTTTTTATGCATTTATGTGTTTATATTTAAGCAATATTTTGTGTTCCATTGCTCTATAATGTATAATTTTCTAACATATATAACTTAAACAATTAATTCATATTAGTATGACATGAACCAACATGAACAACACAAATAACACACAAAGATTCTTCAAACTTTACTTCAATTCAGTCACATGGAAAGCTACAACTTGTTACAAATTTCTCGATTTATAACCAACAAGAAACTACAACTCACTAATTTATCGGCTACAACTGAATGGGGCTACAACCCCAATTATTTACTAGCACCTACAGGAAGGAGCTACAACCCATGGTCTGTAAGCTACAACTTTTCTAGACTCAATGATTCATGTTTCATCCATTTTCACACTAGAACCATGAATACCACATCCATACAAAAACAATTAGAATCTACCTCTTCAAAACACTTCAGAAATATCTAATTACTGAGAAATCCACCATCACACCAGCAACGTCAATCCACCTCAACTCGCATGTTGCAAAACAATGCTTCACATTCTTGCAGAATTCCTTAATCAATTTTGCTTATAAAGAATTTTTGGCTGCTAAATTAGGCTTCCTTACTCTTGCATTATTTTCACTTTTATCTTTGCATGTGCCTTTGATTTTTGCTTTTATCATATTTATTTCAGTCTTTTGAATATTCTTTCTAAGTTATCAGTATCTAATCTACTGTTCAAAACTCGATTTGTGAGCTAAACTGCTAATTTTAGCAATTGTAGCTCTTTTACAGGATTTTGTTGAGGTTTTCTATATTTAGTGAATCTCCAAACTTAATGTTTCTACTAAAATTGCGTCTTTAATTGTCTACACTGCCACTGGTATATTCATGCCAATTTTGGAGCTTTTAGTTCTTTGTTGTTATGTTTCGCCTAACTACCAAAGTTCAAGTTGGTGACTTATTCATCCAAGGCATTTGATCATGGCCCAAGCGCTTTATTTAAAACATGTTTCCATATATGTCTCAACCTAAGTGCTTACACTACTGCATAAAGCCTTTATTCTTAACACTTTTGCTTGGGATCTTCATGCTTTATTTTAGCCCCGAAGGGCTTATTAACATGTAAATATCCACCATTGGCCCTAGTTCTCTAGCACATGAAAAAGTCACAAAACCACGTCCTAGGCATGTTTTCCATGATTTGATGGAACATTACTTGTCAGGAATATTTTTATCTCTTGCTTTGTCACTTGCCATAAATCTTGGCCATAAACCTTTGTTCCCTTTGTATTACCTTCGAGGTCTACTTTACAGGGTGAGTTGTCCCAGTGGGCTCGACTTTCCACTTCTTTTATTAGTCTGTGCTCTACCCTGTCTTCCAACATCAGCCCGTAGCACTGTCAGCCCGCAACAATTGTTGGCATTATGATATAGGTGTTGTACTTGATGGAAACTCACTCACAGGTCAGTTTAGATTTGATAAAGGGCAACTCACATTGTAACAGGTCAATTCAGAGGTAACAGGGAAATGGTACAGAAGAACAGGAAGCTGGAACAAAGGACTACAGATCAGAATCAAGAAGTTGAAGAAAAGGGAATTTTTAAGTCAGTTCAAGTTTTACATGCAAGTTGACCTTATCCAAGCAGTGTATACACACGGGGTTCACAGAACAAAAAGGGCGTATACGTATGCACGCACTTTCACAAGAGGAAAATCGCATATGGATTGGAAAATCAAGGAAATTTAAGATTAAAGAATACCAAGGGTCAATGCCATGGTATTAGCCCAAAATATTGAGCGGAGTAACGACCATTTGATTTCGTCCAAGAATACCACAGGTACTAAGTGTTGTTTTGGTCCGAGGTATTGATAAAGGCCAAAAACTATATAAGGAGGAGAAAATCAGAGGGACAGGTGTGCAACTGAAAGGGTTTCTCAGGAATACTTCTATTTGAAGTATATTTTATGTTGCAGGGGCTATGATTATGATATGATCTGAAATATTTTGTGCACCTTGGATACAATGTTGGATTAGGATCATGATATCTGAAATGACTTATCATTGTATGATCTAATATTGGTTGGGCTATATCTGATTGCTTACACATGTTTTATTCTTTAAATGTCATGATCTAGGTATGTCTGAAGTCTGGGATAGCAGTGAAGTTGGAAGCTAATATTTTCATATCTATACATTGGTTTGCCTTGGTAAAGGCATGTATGTAAGCAAGTTTGACTCTTCCAAGTAGCGTATGCAAAAGAAAAGCCAGTTGTTCAAAAATGACTGATCTTTCTAACCAGTGTTGTTGTTTTACTGTTGTATGTCAATGATGTCTTCTTAGATCGGAAAGTAGAACTAAATGCAAAAGGAGATTGAGTCTGATTGATTGATTGATTGATTAAGTGAGAAGGGTGATCTTTGCTTTTGTTTGTTTATATCTCTGTAATTTGACAGTGGATCCTCAGAAGTTACTAGTTGGTACATTTTTTATTCAGAGGTTTTTATGCTTCAGTAATTTTGGAGGTATATGCAAGTTTGATTAAAGGAAGTAGTGTTTACATGCAGGTTGGCTTCACTAAAGTAGTGTATGCATGTTGACATATGATTTTTGAGGTTGCAACTGGTTCTAATTGATGATATAGGTTTCTGGGTTCAACACAGTGTTCTGGTGATAGTGATCTAACTGTTCAGATTGACTAATTGTTGGTAGATGCAGTTATTGCACTGGTGATTAATTGTGTGCTTATGTACTAGGAGTATTCAGTCTGAAACTTTGTGAAATGTGGTCCCTGGAGGAAGAAAGAAGGTTGTAACCTTATGGTGGCTAGCGCCTAGGTACTGGTAAACATATTGGCCAGTACAAGAGCTAGGGGGTTGTAGCTCCCTTCTAGTAGAAGATGGAGAAAGAGAGAAGGTTGTAGCCTTCTGCAGGTGAGTGCCTATGCACTAGTATGAATCTGCACCAATAAAAGACTGTAAACAAATTTTCTTTATATTAGAAAGAAGACAAAGATGACAACAACAGGTGGTTTTTCTTGCGCAATGGGTTTCCACCTTAAATATTGGTGTTCATGTGTGTTTCTTATGTGTGATGGCTTCTTAAGTTATTACTGCACATAGTTATTGTTTAATAAAGTATTGATGCACTAATTAAAGATCAACACATGATGAATTAACTGAATCATAATTTCTCTGGGTATACGTTGGTTTCCTTAATAACAGTTGCGTGCACACGCAAGTTCACTTCACTGAAGTAGCGTATATAAATCTGATTGTGAAATGAACAATTATTGAATTGTAAGTATTGATTCACCCCCACCCCCTCTCAGTATTATTTCCAAAAATTGGTATCAGAGGAGGTCCTTCAAAAGAAGCTTGATCACTTGAAGGGAGATCTCTCAAGATGAATAATCACGAAGGCATGGGATCTATTAGACCACCAATCTTCAACGGAAACAACTTAGTATATTGGAAGATAAGAACCATAGCATATCTTCAGTCGCTTGGAGCCGATGTTTGGGAAATTTTTGAAGGAGGATACCGATTTCCAGCAGCAATACCCACAGATACAGCAAGAAAGAAACAATACGAAACCAATGCCAAAGCCGCCAATACTTTATTGGGAAGTCTGTCAGAATCAGAATTCGTCAAAGTCATGTAGCTCAAGACAGCCAAAGAAATATGGGACAAAATCATTCAGAGCTACGAAGAAGACTCCCAAGTAAAATGTGCTAAGATCCAAACTCTTAGAATTCAGTATGAAACTCTCAAGATGCAGAGTGATGAAAGTATTGCTAGTTACACTTTACGTGTAGATGAGATTATTAATTGTATGAAGAACCTGGGTGAAGAAATAAAGGAGGCTACTTTAGTAGAGAAAATTTTGAGATCTTTGTCTTCTAAATTTGAGTCAAAAGTATCTGCCATAGAAAAAAGGTAGGATCATCAATCTATTAATATTGTTCAAATTCATGGAATTCTAACTTCCCTTGAAATGAGGAAAGGATGTCAATCAGATATGAGAGAAGTTAATTTCAAAGCTTCAAATAAAAGGAAGATCTCAAGGAAGTAG
Organism: Pinus taeda; assembly: GCA_000404065.3. NCBI lineage: Eukaryota > Viridiplantae > Streptophyta > Pinopsida > Pinales > Pinaceae > Pinus > Pinus taeda. Next base: position 49,501 of record APFE031376261.1, read on the forward strand.
TATATATATCAAAAGAAGATGAGGTAAACTTTGTAAAGGAGCTTCAACGGGGTTCCAGAAGATTCATAGGTAAGCTACCATTCACATGTTTTGCTTGTGGTAGAGTTAGCCATAATGCTACTAAATGTCCTCATAAAGATAATCATGAAAAAGGAAATGAGTCTGCAAAGGGTAATAGAAAACATTTTGTCAATAGAAGAAGCTATTATACTCATGAAGATAGTGATGGCATGTCTAATAGTGATGAAGATGAATCTGAACAAGAGTTTAAACTACTCATGGCTTATGACAATGATGATTTTATGGATGCCTTAGAAGAGGAAGATTTTATTGAAGAAATCAATCAACTTAAAATCTATTTGGAAGAAAAGAATATGGTTATAGAAACTTTGACACATCAACTCACTGAAAGAGAAAATAACAATGAAAAATTAGAATGTGAAGTAGTGGGTCTAAGAAAAGAACTGAGAAGACAAAATCTCTTAATTTCATATTTGTTAAAGGATCAGAAAACTTAGATGAAATCATCAAGGTTCAACGTTCTCCGCTTATAAAGACTAGTCTTGGATATACTGGAGAAACATCCCAATCAAAAAAGTTGTTAGCCATCACTAGACGCTACCTTGATGCAGCAATGACTAGTGAACAATGTGTCAATCTTCAGTAAAAGCCTAAAAGTACTCCTCAGGTAAATCATGGTCATTTTACTCCAAGGGTGAACATCAATAGAAGCATCAACCAAAAGGTAAGCAATACCAAAAGAGTTTATGATCACAAAAACTTCTTTAATGGACAATTTTTTTCATGCCATAACTTTGGTCATAAGGCTTCTCAATGTGTTGCTTACAAGACTATCATGATTAGAGAAGAACAAAAACAAAGGAGCATGATAGGAATCAAGAAAAGTTCTTATAATAACTTTTCTCCTCTTGAAGATGAAATTGAATTTTCATTTTGCAATAACTTTGGTCATGAAGAATTTGAATGCAGGAACAAATTTCGGCCAACAATTCAAAAGGAGCAAACATCATCAAATTCCAAGGTATGGAGAAAGAAGGGTTTTCAATCAGAAAGATGTGGCATAGATCTGTTTGCAGAAGGACAAGAAAATTAGTGGTACATTGATAAAGGATGCTCTAAACACATGGCAGGTGATAAAAATAAACTCCTTTCATAGAATGCTCTAGAAAAGGAAAAGAATGTCTCTTTTGGAAATGCAACGCCAATTTTCATTAAGGGTAAAGGTTCTATTTATTTGAAAGAAAAGGTTAAAGATGGAAATGTTATGTATGTAGATGGTTTAACGCATAAATTGTTGAGTTTCAGTCAAATGTGTGATCAAGGAAATGAATTTGTGTTTCGATCAAACGGATGTGTAGTTCATGAGCTTGATACATGAATGACAGTAATCAAAGGTACAAGAACTCCAAGCAATCTATATATACTAAAAGGAAGTCAAGACCAATGCTATCTAAGAAAAACAGAAGAGAATTGGTTATGGCACAAAAGATTGGGGCATCTAAGCTTTTCTCAAATAAGAAAAGCATGCAGACTCAAGGCAGTTCATGATCTTCTAGATATCAACATCCCAGAAAATACCATTTGTAAACCATGTCAATTCGGTAAGCAATCTAGAGTTCATTTCAACAAAAAAGAAGGATTAGCAAGTAAGCCTCTTGAACTCAGTCATACTGATTTGTGTGGGCCAAGAAGGAAAAAGTCACCTCATGGAGAAGAATACTTCATTTTATTTATTAATGATTGCTAGAATGTGTTGGATTGGTTTACTAAAGCATAAAGATGAAGCATTTGAAAAGTTTAGAGCATTCAAAGCTTTAGTCGAAAATGAATCAGATCAAAAAATAAAATGTCTCAGGTCTGATCGAGGAGGAGAATTCATATCAGATGAATTTTTTTTATTTTTGTGAACAACATGGAATAAAAAGACAGTTCTTTGTTGCCAGATCTCCTCAACAAAATGGAGTGGTGGAAAGAATGAACATAAGAGTTCAACAAAAGGCTCGAGTTATGCTTGATGAATTTGGAACTCTCGCCACCTTCTAGGGTGAAGCTGCATTTACTGCCGTAAATATTCTCAACAAAGCCAATGTTCGGGTAAATAGTGATCAAACTCCATATGAACTTTGGTATGGCAAGCCTCCTACTGTAAAACACTTCAGAGTTTTTGGAAGCAAATGTTTTATGAAAAAGACTGATGAAAAACTTGGTAATTTTGAACCCAGAGAAGACGAAGGAATTATCCTTGGTTATTCATCTAGAAGTAAAGGATACCAATGTTATAATAAGAGACTTTGAAAAATTGTTGAATGTGTTGATGTAGTAATTGATGAAGCATGCAAAAATCTGGAACAGATGAAATCAACAAAGGAAGATGACAATGAGGAAGACAGTGAATGCCTTCCTGTATCAAATCAAAATGATATACAAGAAGAAACCAATGAAGCATCAGAAGAAGATACAGCTGACAGAGAAAAGACTCCATCCAAGTATGTTCAAAAGAATCATCCAGAATCTCAAATTCTACCAGAAAAAAGGTTTGGAGTATAGACAAGAAGAACTCTTGCAGGAAATTCCAGTTATCTAGCATTACTATCCTCCATAGAACCACAAAATGTTAATGAAGCTAGCAAAGATGAATTTTGGTTTAAGGCCATGGATGAAGAACTTGACCAAATTGAAAAGAATGATACTTGGGAATTAGTTCCTAGACCGCATGATAAAAATGTTATGGGAACAAAATGGGTATTCAAGAATAAGTTGAATGAAAATGGAGGGGTTATTAGAAACAAAGAAAAACTCATTTGTAAAAGGTATGCTCAATAAGAAGGTATAGAATTTGAAGAAACTTTTGCACCTATTTATTGCAAGACCTGAAGCCATAAGAATGTTTCTTACTCTTTCAAGTTTTTGAAAATTCAAAGTATATCAAATGGATGCAAAATTTGTATTTCTTAATGGAGATTTAGAAAAAGAAGTTTATATTGAACAACTAAAAGGATTCATTCTAGGAAATGATGCAAAACTTGTATGCAAGCTCAAAAAAGCTCTATATGGACTAAAACAAGCTCCAAGGGCTTGGGATTATCGTCTTGACAAATATCTACAACAACAAGGTTTCACAAAAGGATATATAGACATCAACTTATACATAAATATTGAGAATGATAAACTGCTAATTATCGTTGTTTATGTTCATGATATCATCTTTGGTAGCAATGAAGAATCTATGAGACAGAAATTTGCTTCGGTTATGCAGCAAGAATTTTAAATGTTCTTAGTTGGCGAACTAAATTATTTTCTTGGTCTACAAGTACATCAAACAAAAGATGGTATTTTCTTTCTCAAACTAAATATCTCAAGCAGATTCTGAAGAAGTATGAAATGAAATATTTTAAACCAGTATGTACTCCGATGGTAACAAGATGTAGACTCAGTTCTAACGATGAATAACCTATAGTAAATCAACCAACATACAAATCTATGACTAGAATTCTACTTTATCTAACAGGTACCAGACCTGATATCATGCATGATGTAGGAAATGTTGGAAGGTTCCAAGCAAATCCAAAGGAATCACATCTTCTGGCTGTAAAAAGAATATTCAAATATCTCCCGGGAACTCAAGACTTTGTTCTATGGTATCCTAAAGATACAAATCTCACTCTTCATGCATATATAGATGCAGATTGGGCAGGAAATGTTGAAGATCGAAAAATCACTAGTGGAGGTGCATTCTATATGGGATCACAATTAGTGTCTTGGTTCAACAAGAAACAAAGTTTGATTGCCTTATCTACAGTTGAAGCAGAATATGTGCCTTCTGCATCTTCCTACACACAACTACTTTGGATGATGAAAACATTGCAAGGCATTCAAATCACATGTTCGTGACCCATCTCCACTCTATGTGATAATACAAGTGCCATTAGTTTTTCGAAAAATCCTGTCATGCACTTTAAGACCAAGAACATACCCATTAAGTACCATTTTGTCCGAGAACAAGTGCTAGGACAAAAGGTTAAATTGGAGTATGTTCCCTCCAAAGAACATGTAGCTGATATATTTACCAAACCACTTCCCAGAGAAACATTTGAATATCTCAAACAAAAGATGGGAGTAGTTTCTACATGATCCTTTTATTAAATCCAGTTTTCAGAAGAATGGTTCCTATACACAGGTTTCATGAAGAAGAATCACGTATATGCGTGAGTTTCTTTGGCTGCAGGAGCGTATGTGTTTGTCTGATAGAAAAATAGTGGGTCTGATTCAAAATCAGTCATTGACATGGGTGTTCAGTTTGATATTGATGGTTACATACTGTTGATAGGCTTTGTTCATTGATGTTTATTTGACTGATGTAGATGCCCTGAGGAATGATTTGTTGACAATGCACAAGTAGCACAGGTTAAAGGGGAGCATTAGCCTTCAAAAGCATTATGCATTGTTGGCATCATGGTTGCTGAATTCAGCTATGGTTTCAGATATTCATATCATTTGTTGTAAAGGTCATGTAAAGGCCTATGGTGTAATAATATGCCTCTTTCTGTCATAGTCTATAAATGAGTCCTTTTGGACATATGATGTAATTTGTAAGCTCAATATGCATGGGAAGGATGATGTAATAATTGAAAGTATTCAATCATGTATGAACATTTGGTATATGTCCACTTGGTTGGGTGATTGATGTATGTATGAGTCATTGGTGATAGGGAGGTCATACTCACTTAGTTGAGTTATAGAGTCATGTTATTATTTTGAAAAATATCTCTGCAAACTCTACATGTACTTAGAGGGAGCATGGAAAACATAGTGTATCTCAAAGGGGGAGAATATCTTGGTCCACCCTTTTCCCTTGATGTCAAAGGGGGAGAGTATTTTGGTGTTGCTTGATATCTCTAACAGTTTCTACAACTTGAAGTAATCAACACCAATATCGTTGCCATCAAGTCCAAAGAGGGAGATTGTTTGCATTATGATACAGGTGTTGTCCTTGATGGAAAATCACTCACAAGTTAGTTTAGATTTAATAAAGGGAAACTCACATTGTAACAGGTCAATTCAGAGGTAACATGGAAATGATACAGAAGAACAGGAAGCTGGAACAAAGGACTACAGATGAAAATCAAGAAGTTGAAGAAAAAGGATGTTTTAAGTTAGTTTAAGTTGTATATGCAACTTCATCGTATCCAAGCAGCATATACATGCAAGTTCACAAAACAAAAAGGGCGTATACGTATGCACGCACTTTCACAAGAGGAAAAGCACGTATGGGTTGGAAAATCAAGAAAATTTAAGATTAAATAATACCAGGGTCAATACCATGGTATTAGCCCACACTATTGAGCGGAGTAACGGTTATTTGATCCCATCCAAGAATACCATAGGTACTAAGCGTTGTTTTGGTCTAAGGTATTGATAAAGGCCAAAAATTATATAAGGAGGAGAAGATCAAAGGGCCATGTGTGCAAGTGAAAGGGTTTCTCAAGAATACTTCTATTTTAAGTATATTTTATGTTGCAAGGACTATGATTATGATATGATCTGAAATATTGTGTGCACCTTGGATACGATGTTGGATCAGGATTATGAGACTTGAAATGACTTATCATTGTATGATCTAATATTGATTGGGCTAGATCTGATTGCTTACACATGTTTTATTCTTTAAATGTCATGATCTGGGTATGTCTGAAGTTTGGGATAGCAACGAAGTTGTAAGTTAATATTTGAAGATCTATACGTTGGTTTGCCTTGGTAAAGGCGTGTATACAAGCAGGTTCGACTCTTCCAAGTAGTGTATGCAAAAGAAAATCATGTTCTTCATAAATGACTGATCTATCTAATCAATGTTATTGTTTTACTATTGTCTGTCAATGATGTCTTCTTAGATATGAAAGTAGAATTGAATGCATAAGGAGATTGAGTCTGATTGATTTATTGAATAAGTGAGAAGGGCAATCTTTGTTGTTGTCTGTTTATATGTCTATAATTTGACAGTAGATACTCAGAAGTTACTGGTTGGTACAGTTTTGATTCAGAGGTTTCTATGTTTCAGTAATTTTGGAGGTATATGCAGGTTTCGTTAAAGGAAGTAGCATATACACGCAGGTTGGCTTCACTGAAGTAGCGTATGTATGATGACATATGATTTTTGAGTTTGTAGTTGGTTCTGATTGATGATACGAGTTTCTGGGTTCAGCACAATGTTCTGGTGACAGTGATCTAACTGTTCATATTAACTAATTGTTGGTAGATGCAGTTATTGCAGTCTAAAAATTTATGAAACCTAGTCCCTGGACGAAGAAAGAAGGTCATAGCCTTTTGTAGGTCGACGCTTAGGTAGTAGCAAAGATATCGGCCAGTACAAGAGCTAGGGGGTTGTAGCTCCCTTCTAGTAGAAGATTGTAAATAGATTTTCTTTAGACAAAGATGACAACAACAGGTGGTTTTTCTCCGCCATCGGGTTTCCACCTTAAATCTTGGTGTTCATGTGTGTTGCTTATGTGTGATGGTTTCTTAAGTTATTACTACTCATAGTTATTGTATAATAAAGTATTGATGCACTGATTAAAGATCAACACATGATGAATTAACTGAATCATAAGTTCTCTGGGTATATGTTGGTTTCCTTAACAATAGTTACATGCACACGCGAGTTCACTTCACTGAAGTAGTGTATATAAATCTGATTGTGAAATGAAAAATTATTAAAATGTAAACATGATTCACCACCCTCTCACTATTATTTCCAATAACTTCGCTTATGCCTTTCATTTTACCTTTGGGATTTACCTTGTGATTTGAGCTATTACAATGGTTTTGCCTCAAACTAAATATCTCAAGCAGATTCTGAAGAAGTACGCAATGAAATATTCTAAACCAGTATGTACTCCAATGGAAAGAAGATGTAGTCTCAGTTCTAAAGATGAATAATCTACAATAAATCAACCAACATATAGATCTATGACTAGAATTCTACTTTATCTAACAGGTACCAGACCTGATATCATGCATGACGTAGGAATTGTTGGAAGGTTCCAAGCAAATCCAAAGGAATCACATCTTCAAGCTATAAAAAGAATATTCAAATATCTCCCGGGAACTCAAGACTTTGGTCCATGGTATCCTAAAGATACAAATCTCACTCTTCATGCATTTATAGATGCAGATTGGGTAGGAAATGTTGATGATCAAAAAAACACTATTGGAGGTGCATTCTATATGGGATCATGGTTAGTGTCTTGGTTCAACAAGAAACAAATTCCGATTGCATTATCTACAGTTGAAGCAGAATATGTGCCTATTGCATCTTCCTGCACACAACTACTTTAGATGATGAAAACATTGCAAGACATTCAAATCACATGTTCTCGACCCATCTCCATTCTATGTGATAATACAAGTGCCATTAGTATTTCGAAAAACCCTGTCATGCACTCCAAGACCAAGAACATACCCATTAAGTATCATTTTCTCCGAGAACAAGTGCTAGGACAAAAGGTTAAATTGGAGTATGTGTTGAGATTGCAACAAGATGATGGAGCTTAGTGAAAAGAGTCGCCTTCACTAAGTGGGCCTGCAGGCTATTTTTGGCGCAATCTATTTTTAGACTATGTCTATTTTTAGACATATGGATCATGTCTATGGATTGCAGGTTGTTGTTTATGGATGATTGATCAAGTTGGAAAAAATAGATGGACTTCAATTTTTAGACCACAGCGGAGTGACTGCTCAGTCTAAATATAGAAAAGTCAAATATTATTAGCTCATAATAATATTTAGACTATAAACTTTGTCTTATTCTCTTGGAGCACTTCAGGATGAGCTACGGATGTGGTACATGCAGATCCCAGAAGGAAATACGTGGTTACCTATGGGATGAATAATATTTGCATGTAGGACTTCAGTTAGAACTCAAGTGAGTTGAGTTTAGTGGACTGGAGGTGCAGTTGATGGAGTTGTGTTCAGTTTAGCTTTGTTAAACTGGTTGTATTTAGTCTAACTAGAAAATAGACTAGAGATGAGTTGGGTGAGTTAGTTATTAATTAATTCACAAGTTATTAACTCATAATACAACTAATGAATACATCAGTTAACTCAGTTGCATGTCAGTGCATGTTCAGTTCAACAGGGACAAGTGGTAGAGAATCAGATTGCTATCAGTTGTGACTATAGTTGTGCACCAGATCTTGCGCAATCAAGGGATTGAGTATGCCAATAAGTTTGCCCACGTTTTTTCCCACATTGTAGCTTGTGCTCACGTGATTTTAACAAGTAAATACGTGGTTGCCTTGGAATTATCATCAGTTCTTGAGCAGGTATTGAGCAGCGGAGGCAAGCAAGCAGCGAAGGAGATTTGAGCCAGTGATTGATTCAGATCTGAGCTATATTGTGTGTAACAGAGGTGGAGATACTTGTGAGAAGTATTATGCTGTGTAATGTTACATGACTCAATCATTAATATACAGATAGTTGGGGTTTTTAGCGAGATGCTTTCCCCGGGATACATACTGTGTTAATGTGTGAATGCTCTTGATGTTTTATTGTTATTGATGCTGCTATATTGATGATCAACGTAGAGGAGCTTATGTATTGTGTATGTTTTCCGCAATAGTACATGATCAGGATAATCTCTGTTGAATATGTGTTAAATTATTCAAAATTTCTACAGATTGTTGGAGGTACCATTTGTATAAATAAGGAGGCTTAGAGCCTTAGTAGGTTAGCCAGTTATTAGTATATTTTCGCACTTTTGTGCAGCATTGTGTTCAACTCATTTTCGAGTTCCTTTTTGAGAAAAATTTATGTAATGTATCCGCTATTTTTGATAATGAAGATGAAACAATTTTTGAATGAGCACTGATCTCTTTCAGAGGGCTGAAGCTCTCGGGTTAGGGCCCAACCCAAGCTACCCAACACCTCCATCTGTATATTTATATGTTTTTGCTTCCATTCATGGGTTAATTTCCGTTGCATAGATTCATTTTACTTTGTTAGATTGGGTTACTTTTTGATGGTTAGTATAGTTGTTTTGTTTTAGTTGCTCAAGTAGGTTCCTGTAGTGACAAAAAAAAATTCAAAAAGGCCAAAAGCAGGCCCTGATCCCCTTTCTCCCTTCCTGGGACTATGATTTGAGGTCAAGGCACTACTGCTGCCACCAAAAATATAGTTGTTGCTCTTCCATGCAACTGTTAGTGTGATAACTTGATTTCGAAAAGTTGATATTGGTTCAGATTCAATTGCTTAGATCATTTCATGTTATTTTACCATAGTTCTCTCGCATGCTTTTCTGTTCATAAGGTACTGTTCAACATTTTCTGTTTGTAGGTCAGAAATTAGGTCAAGCTAGACAAAATTCTATTTTTAGTTCTTTCTTTGGTCAGTTTTGATAAGTAAATGTGCAGATCTCTTGCAGGACCTCTCAGCTCACCATCCCTCCATAAAATATCCAAAACCAGCTCACTTCTCATAGATTTCCCAGCTCATTCACAACATTTCGCCAATCTACCCTAATTTCTGCGTTTTTTCAAAAAGCTGCTTTCTTGCCATTCGAACAAATCCAACCATCACATTCGTCCCTGATCTTCCTTGACAAGTTCTAGACACCTCAACACCTCCATATATCCTTCATTTCCCCTTTCCCATCATTTTTCCACCAAAACTCCAAAAACAATTTTCGGCCTCCTCCTATAGATCCTCCTGTAGATCCCCTGCAGCCTCCTGTAGAACTTCCCATGAGTGATTTTTCGAAGTCCGATCACTATGAAAGTCTTTAGAAGGGTACTAAGGGCTTCTTAGGACCTATCCACACCTTCCTCACCCTTTGTAAAAGCCAACTCCATATTCCTTTTTCGCCAAACCTCTGCATAGTCACAACCAGATAAATCACAAGCATAATAATTTCACATAAAAACACTCAAAAGTACAAAAAGATTATTTCTTCTCATTTATTTTTAGAAGTAGCCTGAATAAATGCAATTTACCTTTTCAGTAGTCAATGGTACTCATTTCATGAGTTTCCATTTCTTTTCTTGCAAAAGTAGGGTTAGTAGGTAAACTAGGGTTTGCTAGGGTTTGTGTTTCATTTCAGTTTTCCTTCTCTTTCTGCAAGCATAATAGCCCTTGTAGAGTTAGTTTCCTTTCATCACAATTAAAAGCTTCTTTTGAGAACTCATAGAAGTTGGCTTAAGCTCCTCGTAAACTTGCACCAGCTGACTGAGTGACAACCTACAGTAAGAGCTTGTACTTGTGCATACAACACCGTCAATTCCAAGTTTGTTACGAACTACCAGGTTGATAAAAGTAAAGAAGGAAGCCCCAAGAGTTGCAGCATTATTGCTGCAATACTGGAGCCCACCAATGATCGTACACATTCGGTGCATGTAACAATCGAAGCATCCATGCACATGGGATGAAAGCCTCCCTTATGTCCAACACAAGTAAAACAAAGCTCTCCATAGCTCAACTGGCTACAACCCCTTTTAGGTGGGGTTGGGATTCTAGCCACTATGTCCCATTGATGTGGTCATACCATTTGCAGCTACTCAGGTAGCTTCGACCCATGTCCAGTCTGAAGCTGACAAGGCTAACAACTTCATTGAGCACATCCAACACATTCTGTAACAAGTCCATGACGTATTGGATAAAGCCAATGCTAAGTACAAGCAACGAAATGGTCAACATCAGGTGCCACAAAAGTTCTTGGTGGGCGAAAAAGTTTGGCTACATTTATGGAAGGAGTGCTTCACTGGGCCCCACCATAATCTTTGGCAGCTTCGATATGGGCCATACACCATAACCAAGGCTATAGGGACAATGCTTTAGAGATCAACATTCCACCGGTCCTTTGCCTGCTCCCAGTGTTTAATGTGGACCGCCTTCGACCATACTTTCGATCATTACTAGACACATCCGACATTGCAGAGTAGCTCACACCAATAGAGATAAACCCAAACTACATGGAAAAATCTACAACTAATCGGATCACGGACACACAGATCAAAAATACTCACTAATGGAAGATCCAACTGTATCGAGTTGTCAAAGTTGGGCAACTCCTGCACCAAGGCAAGTGGCTCACCAAGGACCAAGTTCAACAAAATTTTCCCCATCTCATGGAGGCACTCAAAGTAATGAGGACCATTACTTCCTAAGGGAGGAGGACTGGTCCATGTGGATATTGGTGGCCACCCGCCTATTCCACTTAGACCCCCACCACTGTGTTTTTTGTTTTTTGTTTCTGTGTTTTTGTTTTTGTTTTTGTGTTTTTGTTTTTTTTGTGTTTTTGTTTTTGTTTTTTTTTTTTTTTGTAGCACAATTTACCATTTTTGGTAGTTTTTTTTCGGTTTTTGGACTTCCAAAACCGTTTTGAGGCCCTAAACGACGTTTTTTTGTTTTTTGGCTTTTATTTTGTTTTGTTTTGTTTGTTTGTTTGTTTTGTTTTGTTTTGATTTTTGTTTATTTTTATTTATTTTTGTTTATTTTATTTATTTATTTTTTCAGTTTCCTTAATTGTAGCACAATTTACCATTTTTGGCAGTTTTTTAGGTCCTAGACTTTCGGAGCCGTTTTGAGGCCCTAACGAGGTATTGTGTGCATCAAACAGAGATCGTATGCCAAAGTTAGAACCTCAGGAAGTTGATGTACCAATTTACCCAAACAGAGCCCATAGTTTTGGCGCTTCATCTCCTAGGGTTAGTTTTTTGGATGTTAGGGTTTTCCATTCTTTATTACTAATAAATAGGCCTTACAACCTCATTGCAAGACAACTTAGAGGTATGTAGCCACCACATCTCTTCTCAAAGATAAGCTACCATTGCCCAAGCTAGTTTATTTCTATTCTATTTGTAATCATATTTCAGTTCTTTGATATTAATGAAATGAAGTGTTATTTATAATGCATCTTTGTATTTGTGGTTATATTTGCATTTTGTTGCATTCCTGTTTAAGTTTGGATAAAAAAATCCCCTTCACTGGTTAAACGAATCATCAATCCTCAACAAAGGATATATGTTTTTGATTATGGATTTATTGAGCTACTTATAATAAATTTGCAACCTTAATGTGCCATCCTTCTTCTTCACGAAAAACACTAGAGCTCAATAATGTGATATGTTGGGTCTGATGTATCCCTTGTCCACATCTCCTTTAATTGTAATTTCAACTCTACCAATTTTGATGTACTCATTCGGTATGGTGTCTTTAACACCAGTGCAAATCCTGGCAAAGCCTTCGACACTAGTGCCGATCCTGGCAATAATTTTATAGAGAAATACATTTCCCTATGTGGCATCAATCCCGTGATCTCTTAAGGAAACACATCTTTGAGCTATTTTAAAAGTGGGTGCTCTTCTAATTTGTTGCTACTAATTTCTAAGTGGTTGGTCATTTGGACAACAAACAACTCACACCCCCTCCAACTGCACTCTTTTAGATACAATGTTGTTATTTTTAGAACTGTCATTGGTTTTAATTTTCATTGTAACATTACCATTTAACCTTTATCATTGAGACATTCAATGGACTTGGTAAAGAAATCAAATTTGGTCCTATGCCTTACTAACTAGTCCATACTGATTAACACACCACATTAACCTAATGGTAGTAAGTTCACATCAGTTGATGTGGGCATGCTGCATATTATAACTGAGTATGAGCTAGTCACATTTTTGACTCATTTCTTAGTCACCATGGCTAACTAGACTAGCCAGGATTCCTCATGTGCTACCTTCGGTAGTGCACACTTCTATATGATACTAGGGATAACATAATTGAAATTAGAACGTAGGTCTATTAGAATTGAAACCAGATGATTATTGATCATGCCTTCTATATTGACAATAGATGCTTGGTGATAATCTTGTCCATTGTCCAATGCAACATAAATCCGAGGCACACTCTAAGCCACATCCTTACGGTTTATGCCTCTTGTACATTGTACAGTCTCAGACCACTTCGCTATCACTAAGGACATTCCCTCTATCGATGGTTCTCTCAACAAGTACAACATTGCATCGACCCTCCATTGGACCTCTCATTTTCCTCTCTTGCAAGCCTTGTAAGCCGATCCTTATTGAAATTAGTAGAAGTCTTCTGCTGAAACTCGCCCTTGGTATTCATGGTAAAATTTTCATTTCCTCTTCCTGGATGATGTCCTACAGACTTGTGTCCTTCCTCCTTAAAATTTAGTTTTCCCTCCATCTTCTAATGAGTCCTATAATTAGACTTGTGCTTGGATTGTTTGTGACAATACCTCATCTTTTTGATGGTATCTTCTAAGGTTTTAGGCTCATCAATTTTTATTCTATCCCTGAATTTTCAGCCCATTGAGATACCTTTGAATATTTTTCTTCTTGTCCTTGATGTAAGGCACATACCTCAACAAATCCAAGAATTGGGTTATATCTTCATCAGTTAATAACTTCTTTAGTTTTTACTCATAGAAATCTTTGGAATTACTATCATATTACCTTTCAGATAGGTACTTTCCCATGAAATACTTCTCAAATATCGTCCAAGACATTTCTTCCTCTCTGATATCTTTTACATTCCTCAAATCTTCCCATTAGATATGATCCTTGCCTTTTAGGCTGAAGATGGCTACTCTCGCATTCAAATTTTCAGAGTAATCATGCACCTTGAAATACTTCTTCATTTCTAGTATCCATGCCTCTGCCTCCTCAACCTTCTTCGCCTCTCCATCAAATGTTGGAGGCTTCACCTTCTTAAATTCTTCCAGCATGAAATATTTTTCCTAATTTTTCTATTGAGAATACCTTCTAGTCATGGCACTAGACAATTTCTCATGACTTCATGTCCTCCTCTTTAGAGTACTAAAAGGAGTTCCACCTCTCACTATATTGTCGATTTCATACCTATTCCTTTTCTTATATTTGTTTCCATTTTCACCATCAGACATCAACTCCCACTTCCAATGTCATGATGAACCTCATCTAAACTTGTAGCTTGCATATATTTCATATTATTTTTGCTTGTGTAGATCTAATAGGATTTTCTTTATTACTACTTTTAATTTTGCCTACTTTTCCTAGGCTCTGACAATCTTCTCATTGTTAGCCTTGCAACTTCTTATCTCAACCCTTAAACTTCTGAGAGTATCCATCTAGTCAAGAGAGCCTTCCTCTCTCCTTTTCTCCACTGAATCCTCTTAATGTCCATGTTGGGATATATCAATGCTATATTTCACCATTCTACTGCTCATTCCTTTTTCTATTTGTTATTTCCTTTAGTATCATCTTATGCGTTGTCATACACATACAACTATTAGCCAATAAAAAATATAAGTAATCATATTTACCATTATCTTGGCTCAATTACAATAAGTCTACTAATATGTGGCTATCTAAAACACCAATTCTCAAGTTAGCATGCATGTTAGAAAATAATAAGCTTATCAAGATCAATACTTGCATACAATATGCAGTCCACAATAAAATTCTACAAGAAGCACACAACAATATTCAACATGATTACCACACTCTATAAAACATTTTTAATAATCATCCTCCTAGACACTCAACTCAAGTGCTGAACTTGGGCATTGTATTATGTCACTGTAGTAGAACTCAAATATTATTATCATTCTGCATTAGAGTCCCAAATTTCATCTCTAGAGTTCTAATATTGAACCTTGCTTTGATACCACCCTATAATGCTCCCTCCCACATCCTAGCTACTCTTAGGATGAATGTGAGGGGTTACTATGGAAATGGGGTTACACGATTCTTCCTCTTCCAAATTTAGTGGACTTAACTTTGGATAATACCATCGTGTTCAGGTCATTGAGAGATTTTCGACGATATCAATTATATCTCGATCTAGTTCCTAGATCAAAAGATATACCCATTTAGAGTTTCACCATTTAAACCTTGCTACACAAGGTAAGGAACTGCCATGTGGCTCCCACGTTGCACCTATGTGGAAACCCCCACCTCACTCAGGTGGTTCCACATCACTTTGGTGTCAATGTGGATATGAATCAACCCCAATACCATGCCTTCTTTCTCATGGGCCCAAAAGTCTGTGACCATCATGTGAAATACAATAGTCTTTCATTAAGTCAAATGGTTCATAAATCCATCATTTCCATGAACTAGCACTTGTAAATTTTTTTGGAACCTCGAACATTCACACTGGCTCTTATCAGCATGTATCTTTAGCCCGACAAACATCCAAGCCTTCAAACCTCTTACTCTCATGCTTATCCTGGATGCTCCCAAGCCTCCAGACTAATCCAGTTTAAATTGAACCCACACCACCTGTTATCACTTCGTAATTTCCCAAGGCCGTGAGAGAAACCAAGAGGTAACCACAAAACCGCTTGTAAAGTTGGGATCTAGCCCTTCCAACTTCAAAGAGGGATCTCTCTATTAGATTTAGATTTGTTGTTTTGAGATATTAGGATAGTTATTGAGTTTTGAGTTTGGTTTTTCCAAATATTTGGTTGAAATTGCAAGGACATTCCAATGGGAAATGAAGTCATAAGTCTTAGGGTGATCAAATACAAGAATGAAAAAACACATGTAACAGGGCAAGGTAGGCAAGCTTTTGGATATTTCAAGAATTTGTGGTGTGAATGGGATGAAAAGATTTGGATTCATTTAAATATATAACATCCTAGGATGAATTCTATACTTAATATCGGAGTGAATATCAAGATGCTTCTACCAAATATCCTAGAAAAATTGTTTACAAAAATAGTACAAGAATATAGGAAAATTAAACTATTGAAGCTCTTGGGCATTGATATCGAGGATTCTTGTGATGACTTGGACTAAAAAAGCTGCTTCTTTGATGCTAAAGATGAATACCTGTTTACTCAAGAAGTTGACATAATTTATCCCATATGTCTTCATCTGGGGTGGAGAACTTGATTAACTTTCTATAGGTTTCATCCACCTCGGTATATTTCTAGAAAATGAGCTTGACTATAAGCAAATGTTTTATTTCATGTTTGATAAGTAATTCAAACTTCAAACCTCCCATGAAAGCTATCCCTATAATGGTTCCCTTTATGGTGGAAAATTTGGATTTATCTCTTTCTATGGAATATAACTTTTGTTGATAATCCTCTAGCTGAACTAATTTATCTCCCATTCCCTTTCAACCTAGAAGCCCCTTTTGATGTAGTATATTGAACTTTCTATGGAATTTTTGAATTCTAGCCTCCAATTTATGACATTTATTCTCTAACTATAGCATTCAATTCATTTTTGTAAAAACTCAAGATTCTTACCTCAAGAATTGTCTCAGTTATGTTTGTAATCTCATATTATTGTAGTTCTTCTTTTGTCTTTGAATTCAAAATTCTTATTAAGGAAATCTCTTCACCTGGTTTCTGAGCCAAACTTTCCTTTATATCTTCTATGACCTCTTTTGATTTCTGTAAAATTTCTCCTGTTCAAAAATAATTTCAATGGAAGGCCAAATTTCAATCATAGCTTCATTAATCTCTACTTGGATGTTTTCCTTTGCTTTTGCAATTGTCTATGCCATGGTAGATTCATTCTCTAAAAGTTCAATTCTCTGATTTAATCTATGAGTTTTTTGAAGCTATGACAAATACACATTATCAATTTTTAATTTTTTCTCTTGCAGATTATTAAGCTGAGATTTCAGCTTTTCAATCTCCTGCCCTCTGATAGAAAAGTCTTCCATAACTCTGGTTAATTCTCCCGATGTGTCTGTAGACTGTCTCTCTGTTGTAGTAGATCTTGAAGTGGAAGCCCCTGCTGTTGATGTACCTATAAATGGAACTACAATGAGAGGAATGACTACTAATTTAGTTGATTGTTCTTTCTCCTTTAGCAATTTTTCTTTTTCAGTCTCTATTTCTTTAATCTATCCATTTTGTTCAATGATAATTTTGAACATATCTTCGTTTTCCTTTTCTAGTTTACCAAATTTCATTTTTTGTGGATCTTCAGTAGATGGATGTTTGAGCTGCTTCTTTAGGGCTTCAGTGTCAACGTTTTTCCTCTTAATGATCTCCTCAATAACTTTTACCTTACTGGGATCAGATCCTAGTTTAATCACAAAATCCTCTAAGGACTTTATCTTAGTGTCTTTAGCTAAATAAGATATTTTTTCTAATTTTAATTGAGACTAAATATTTTTGATTGAAGCCTGAAGTCTAGATGCTGCTATTACTGAGATTGTTATGGTAGAATACAACATTTCAAATATTTGCTTGTGTAAATCCATGTGATCAACAAGATGGATTTGGTCAATGTTAAAAGAAAAGATAGACTTTTTGTAGTGCTCTACAGTTTTGGGAAAATGAACTTCAACTTCAAGGAAATCTATCTACATTCTTCCTTTCTCAGTATCAAAATTAGAGAGAAGTCTATGCTATGATGAAGTTGTTTGCTTCTAGAACCGAGAATAGGCTGTTGCTTTCAAAATTTCTTTCTTGTTTTTTATTTCCTTATACCTTGCAAATATATTTCGTTCAGTTTGATCATGAACCATTTCTCCTGATTGAGATGTTTCCAGTGGTTCTTGATAAGTTGAAGATTATGGTGACCCTATGAAAAGGTCTTCATTTCAAGGGAAAGTAGAAGTATAAGGACCTATCAAGACTATTGTAGATTGTACATTTTCTTCCTGCAAAGACTCTTCTACTGGATTTGTTTTCTGCCTCTTTTTGTATATTTGGAATTCTTTCCCCTGAATTTATGAAACTAAAGGGGAACATCCTCCCTTGGTCTTTTATACTGCTTTTCCCGTGGCACTAGAGTATGTGATGTTATAGTAGAAAGTACCCGTTCTTCTGCCTCCTGCAATGTATTTTCTTACCAATGATCTTGATTCATATATTGCTCAATTTTAGGTCTGGGAGTAAGAGTGTATGGAGTAGTTTTCTGCTCTACTCTCAACTTGAATATTATTCCTAAAGGATCATATGACCAAGTGAAACTGAGTTTAAATTTTATTTGTTTGAGGAGAAGATCTGCTTCTTTTGCTGCTTTCCTAGAATTACAAATGAAAGGCCCAACCTATGTTTTGATTTTGAACTGAGATTTCTTTTTGGATGTCACAAAGTGCAGCTCATCCATATTTATCATTTTCGTAATATACTCTAATGCAAAAATTATTGTAGGAACAAATTTAGGTAATCTATATGGAGGCAATTCACATCTAGACACTCTAATCTCAGTGTAATTTTTATACGGATAGCAATTACCTGTCTTTGTTTGTTCACTAAGATGTAGAAATCTCTTAATCTCAGGTCCAATCCTAGGTGCAACATCACTATTAAGTAGGTAAGAAACTCTGTACAAAAATCGGTCCACATAATCACTGGATGTGAATTCATTTGTATGCTTCCTTACCAAGGAAGTCCAAAATATCACCGACTATGCATTTCCTTGTTCATCCAATTTCTTTAGTGGAAATTGAAATCTATCTGCTTGATGGAATAAGAACAAGTAAACTAAAACTGAAGCATGCTTGAATAATCCTTATATAGAAAACATGAGGAATTGTTCATGGGTGACCTCTGCTAAGAATTCACTGTAATGAAAAATGATTGAAGGCTTTTCTCCTATTGAGAATACTGATAGAAAACATAAAATGGCTTCATTAACCCATTGATCAGTTTGATAGCCCTATAAACAAGAAACTATAGAAATGACTTGTTTTTTCATTTCAGGAAACATTGAGGATGGATAAGGAGGGTTTGTTTTTGGCAATTAGACATTCTCAGGTAGAAATTCCTAAGAAATTTTGGCTCTATGGGGAATAATGAGGTTTTTGTAGAGTTCCATAAGGGAATCTACTAAAAAGGGTTTCAGAGAGGCTGAATTTTGGATTTGAAGCATCTGACATATAGAGTCAGGGGTAATTGTGAACATGATTTCATTGTTCTAGGCTACAATTTCTCTTTGAATAGGTATGTACTTGAAATAGCACCATGAGACAAATTCTCGAAAATGATGGTTTGCGGAAAAATGAATTGAGGTAGGAAGGAGTCCCACAAACTCAATTCGTCATTGAGATCAACATATTTTTGTTTTAACCAATTGTGGAGTTCGTAGAGATCGAACTCACAATTGGTTGCAAATATTTTATACTGTTGATCCACTAAGGTTGGTGGTCTAGGTCAATTATAGGGGGAAATATAGGGTTTTCCATTGTGGCTTTTGGTTTACCTTTTGAAGACATGTTGAAAATAAATGAAATGGAAAAATGTAATTCCCTGGGAGTTAGTTGGATGAAATTTTTTTGGCATGATAACTGGTTACAGTAGCATGTTTAGTTGTTCAGCATCGTGGAACAGTAGAGGAAAGGAAAACTGAATAGGGTTTTGCTTTATTTTATAAGCGAGATCATTTACCATTGAGAGTTATCTTTTTAACGAAGTGGGTTAATTAAGTTGGAAATTATTATATGTTGAATGGTTGCTTGACAATTAAATGATAGGTAAAGGGATGTGACAACAACAGGAGTGAAGTTTGAAGGGATGTGACACTTGGTGGGTGCAGACTGGAGTGGACGGAGCGGGGTTGATAGTTTTTATTAGGCGGGAGGGAGGAAGGTGGATTTCAGAGGGTGTGTGTGTGTTGTAAGTGGTTTAGGTGGAGGGGGGTCTGAAATGGATGGAGGGGGCGGATTGATAGAATCCGCTTTTCAGACCCCCCCCCTCCCCTTGATTAAATGTAGAAGGGGAAAAGGGGGTCTGAAATAATCGGGAGCCATTGATTTGAGTGGGAGGGATCGCGACTCTTGATTATAGTGTGGTGGTTATTACATACGACAAAACAGTCATGTCAAAATAACTTTATTAACAACTAAGGTAATCATGATTAAACTTTGAGATTTAACTAATTAAACTCAAATTTAAAATCTAATGCGACATTTGAACTAACATTGCATATTTCAATTTTTTTAAGGGTTTTTCATCATTTTTATTTTTTTATTTTTGAATATATATATATATATATATATATCTATACCATTTTTCATTTTGTTTTTTTTGGAAATAATTTGTAGAATGAATCATTATTTACAACATCTCATGACATGAAAATCAACAAATAATTATAAATTGATCCTATAAACTATAGGACCCTAATAATGGTTCCAATGGGGATGTCATCCTCCCTATGAAGTGTCAAGAATGTTGTAGATCAATAGTCTTTGTCCATTGGGTATCCTGTTCTTATTCTGTAACTGAATTGACTAACTGTTGTTATTATAAATATTGGTAGCAACTCACTAGAAGCTTAAGGACTTTTCTTCGGGCTTCAATTCCTAATGTCAACCACCCTCTCTCTTGCAGTAAAATGATAAAATGATATTTAAAATGACTTGAATGAAAAACTTATCTATTCTTGAGGAAAAAAATACTTGAGTAGTCTTCCATTGATAGGTCCTCCTTACCGTCCTTTTCTAGTCAAGTCTTTCAGCAAGAATGCGTTGTTACCTCAGAAAGCTTTAATTTTATAGGGTCCTTTCAATAGATTGTCAAATTTTCCATGCTTACCTTTCTCTTCATAGATCATCTAGTTTGAAGTCATCTTCTTTGGCCTTTTTGTCATGTATCTTCTTGATTTTGTCTCGAATTATCTGAGTTTTGTTATAGACCTCCTCCCTAGTTTGTTGCAATTGTATCATTTGATTTATCCTTATCTGTACATCATTTGGCTCCACTTGTGATTTCTGCAATAATTTTAGCACAGTGATTCCCAGGGAAGTAGGGAAAACTACATCTACTCCATAGACTAATTGTAAATGAGATATTTCAATAGACTCCTTAGTGCTAATTCTGTCAGCCCACAAATCATTAACTAACTTATTGTGCCATGATTTTTTATTTTCTTGCAACAATTTCTTTATAATATTGGCTAAACTCTTATTAGAGGACTCAACTAACCCATTTCTTTATGGATAATAAGCAGTAGAGTGTCCTAAATATGTGATACTTGTGGAAAAATTCAATCATTCTGTTTTATTTGAAAACAACAACATTGTCAGTAATGATTTTATGTGGACATCCAAATCTGGAAAGAATATTACCTTCTAAAACATGAATGATTACAATGTCTATAGCCTGTTTGGTTGGAATGGTCTCAATCCACTTAGTGAAGTAGTCAGTGGTTGTCAAAATCCATTTATGTTGAGATGAAGAGCTGGGATGGATTTATCTAATAAAATCTAGACCCCACTGTCGAAAAGTAACCTCAACTAAAATGGGCTTTAAAGGTAAGGGAAAAAGTTTTCTCTTACCTTCAAAGATTTAGCATTGATGGAATGTTGAAACTCTCTTATGAACATCTGCAAACAAGGTAGGCTAGTAAAAACCAACCCTTAGGATTTTGTTGGTTGTGGTCTTCCAATATAAATTTCCTCCACATTCCCCTTGATGAAATTCTTCCATGATCTTGTCTGCTTCATCCTTCAATAAAAAATTCAACAAAATACCCCCAACATCCTTCTAATACACAATCTGATCTAAAATGCAGAACTTCATAGCCTTTAACTTGAGAAATATAGATTTTGTCTTTGTTAAACTAGGAGGAGATTGTAAATTTTGTAAAACAAAGATAATATTTTCATACCAAGAAGAGGTAGAAAATGCTTCTGATACCTGTGGAGTCGCCAACTCTTCCTGTTCATCAAGTGCGAATATAAAATTTATTTCTAGTGCATCGAAATTTGACTCAGCCATTAGCTTAGTCAATCCTTGACCTTTGATGAGCTTAATATGTCTTATATCAATGGAATATTCTAAAATTACTGTAACCCATTTGCCTCTTTTCCCATCTGGATTAGTGCAAGTGAGGATATCTTTCACTACAACACTTGGAACAAATGCAATTATATGGGAATGTAGAATGTACACTCTAAAGTCTTTCAGTGCCTTTACTAAAGAAAAGGCTTGTTTTTCCATGATATTGTACTTTAAGGAGGCATCTATTAAAGCTCTATTGAATAAAGCTATAGGTTGTTCATGTTCCTCACTATTTTTCTGCAACAAAACGCTGCAATGGTGTGTTTAGATGCAAAAGAGAAAATCATGAAATCTTTAGTAAAATCAGGGCTAATTAAAACACGAGCAGTTGTCAAAGATAACTTTACTTCACTAAAAGATTTTTTAGCCTCACTATTCCATTTTATCTCATTGTCTTTCTTCAACATGTTTGTGATTTCTCTCAAGATCTCAGCCATGTTTGGAATAAACCTTCTCAGGAAATTGATCCTACAGATGAAAGACTGAATTTCTTTCTTGTTCATGGGAGGATCAATCTTCATTATGGCTTCAGCTCTGTTGGGGTCTAATATGATACCTTCTTTTGAAATTATGTCACCAAGTAGCTTTGCTTCCTCTAAAACCAAAAGTTTGGGGTTCAAGGAAATACCATATTTCTTGCATTTTTCAACAACCTTCCTCAAGTGTAGCAGGTGATCTTCATATTTTTTGGAAAATACAATAGTGGCATCTAGGTAAATTATAATGAACCTTTTGTTCTCATCAATGAATGAAATATCTATTTCTCTCTGGAAAGTGGCCCCTGCATTCATAAGGCCAAAATGATTTTTTACATACATAAAGGTCCCCCAAGGTGTAGTGAAAGCTGTTTTATGTTGATAATTAGGATATACCAGAATTTGGTTATATCCTGAGAAACCATCCAGCAAAGAAATTCTACTGGAACCAACTACTTTCTGTAAGATATGATCCATTTTAGGTAGAGGGTAGTTTTCCTTGAGAGAAACTTTGTTCAGATTCCTGAAATCCACACAGAGCATTATTTCTCGTGTCTTTTTTCTTGTTGGCACTAGATTAGACACCCATTTTTAAAATCTTAAGGATATAATGATTTTCACATCAAAGAGTTTTTTAACTTCCTTTTCTATCAAAGGTAATAGAATTGGACTTACACTCCTTAATTTCTTCTTGAAGGGTTTTTGGTATTCTCTAATGGGAATGGTATGTTGTATGATACTTGTATCACATGCTTTTAGATCTTCATAGCTCCAAGCAAACACATAAGAAAATTAGTTTAATAGATCAATGTACTTATGTTTTTCTTTGGGAGGCAAGGACTTGGAAATATTTACAATATTAGGACTTTCCTCAGTACCTATATTACAATCCTCAACCTTAGCTCCTACAGGTTCTATTTTTGGCTACATCGTTAAAATCAAACAACTCTTCTAATGGAACCAATACTCTTGGTAACACATTGTCTTTTAATTGTAGTACCTCCAGTTCCTTGGGATTATCATCAGTCTCATTTAACAATATTTCATTTATATTCTCATTTACATCATTATCTTCATCAATACGTACACTCTCAAACTCTTCTTTTAATTGTAAATTTTTTTCTACCTGCTTATCACTACCAAAAACCTACCAATATCTCACATTATCTGGGACAAATCCTCGTGTTTCAATTTAACCTCATATTTTGGGATGGAATGGAATCTTAAAAGTATTGACTGAAGTAGCCAAAGCATAATCTAATGTATTTTTTCCTTTAGGAATAAGAGACAATTGATATTTAGGAAAACATTACAGAAAATCCAAGACTGCATTTCTGTAGGACCTTAGTCTAGGGTGTTTAGATGAGTACTCACCTTTAATTTGGTTAATCATGAGTTCATAATCCCCATGTACATAAATCCTTTTAGATCATAAACCTTCAAAAGTTTCAGACCTAAAATCAGTGCATCATATTCAACTATATTATTTGTACATTTGAAATTAAGCTTGTAAGAATGTTCCTTTCTAAACATGTTTGTGAGTTTGAGATCCAAACAACTACCCCTGCTCCTTCCTTGCTCATGGCCCCATCAAAATCCATGTTCCAAAGGGCTTCACCCTCTTCATCTTATTTCCCGACATCTAATTTTATCTCCGCTGTCTTGCTCAATTCAATTTCCAAGTGTGACACTTCCTCCTCTACACATTCGTCATTATAAAAAATAAAGGAGTCCATATCTGAATGCATAAAATACATGGGGTAAATATTTGGTTTGTCTTGGATGATAACCATATATTTCATTAATGTTTCCTTGTATAACCTTCTCTGCTGACCAAAAACAGGAATGGTAGCATAGGCCATGTCCATCTGCAAAGTACCCTATAACTTTGCTCGCCATGATCTTGATAGGAACATTCCATACTTGGGAGGTATGCCTACTACTACAATACCCATTAACACACTCTTTGCTAGTATTTGGGCCTTATTAACACATAAACTTTGATGATACCTAAGAATATTACTTTTCTCGAATCAAAAGAATATAAATATTTGTAGGGCCTTGTTATGTCTAATCCTAGATTTCCCATAATGGCTCTAGGCATAAGATTGTGCAAAGCACCAAAATCAAGCATAACATTGTGTATAATATTGTCATGAATGTTCAAACTGATATAGAAACGTGGCACACTACCATCTTGAGACTTCCCTTCAACTTTAGGTCCAAACAATAACTCAAGTTGGTCATCAATTAAGTTGACTATGTCTATCCCTTCCCCTATTTTCAGAGCCTTCATGACTTGAGATCTATATGCATTTTTGTTAATCAATTCTGTCAGAGAAATATAATTTTTTACCTTGCAAATTCATTTTCAATATTGAAAGATGTATGAGGTTTATCTATTTCTTTGATATTTACATATTCTATTTTAGAAGTCTCCTTTTGAGAATCATCCTTTGGTTGAATGGTAGAAGGGGTGTCACTCTGAATCTTCTTGGGAGAAGTTCCAGCAGCCTTCTTACTCCTCAAATTGTACTGCTTGTGAACCTCCATGATAGCATTTTCATATTATTATTTATAATCATCTAACTCTGAAGGGATGACTTTTGGTTGTGATAGCAAGAACATATCTTGCTCCTCCTTAGTGAAGAAAATTTGGTCAATTTCACTTTTCCCAAATAAGTTTATTTTATTTTCTTCAGGATCCTCTAGTAACTTAGCTTCCTTATCTGCATAATTCTCTTGGAATGGAGGTCTAATATGCTGCTGATAAGTTAGGCCTCTTTGTTCTCTCTGTTTAATTTGGGGTGGATTTCTCCTAAAACTAGGATTTCTAATTGGAGGGCCATCTTGATATTCCCTTGGAGGAGCCCTATTAGTTAAACTTATCCTTTCCATCATTCTCTCCATGGTTTTAACTAAGGTATTCAACTTGGCATTTGATGAAGAAGAAAAATGTTCTTCTTTAATAGTGTCTCTCCTCTCAGCCTTTAACCTAGCTCTCTTTGCCAACAAATTTGCTTCCACACTGACTACATTCCTCTACATTTCCTCAAGGGTAGCAAGATATCTCTCCCTCAATTAGTAAGACATGCTTGGATCAAAACCATATGGAAACTTGATCAAATATAGTCCTGGTGGGGGTTGTATTGCAGCTAGGATAGAATTATAAATGTTATTGAATCTAGTGGAATAGTCTTGGACTGTTTCACCAGGGGCTCTCTTTATGCTCTCATATTCAGCCAAGCTTTGGAGAGGATTCTTCTTTACTTCCCATGTTGTGAGGAAAGTTTGGTGAAATTGTGTGAGATATGGGATAGAGGCAACTTGAAATTTATTAAACCATTTCTTAACTTATCTAGTTAGACTTTGGGAAAATAGTCTCATCTTCACATCATCTTAATCAATTTCTTGCAAATATAAATAATCATTCATCCTGTCTATATGTTGTTGAGCAGTGATTGGCCCTATGCCATAAAAATAAGGTATTCAACTCTGATAATCTTGTGGCATGGCATTAAGTTTTCCAGGTAAGACGAAGGGGGCACAATAAGCTGCCATGATAGGTAAATGGAAATGGGAAGAATATGAAACTAAAATAGATGTGGATATGGGGGGTATTAAAGGGGGTGGGATTATACTTTGTTGTGTTGGGGTAGTGATGGTAGGGATAGTAGATAAAATGGGTACAAGGGTAATGGGGGGAATTATTAGAGGGGCAATTGTAATAGGGGGAATCACCAGTGGGGTTGGTGATGAGGCAGAAGAAGAAAAATATGAAGATTTAGATGATTGATGAATAACAATTTTCTGCACAAACTGGTCTAATTCGGTCACCAAAACTTCAAGCTTATTAAACTATTTTATGACATATTCATTAGAGTTTGGATTAATAGGTTGATGCTTTGAGATATAAGGTTTCAAAATATTTTCATCAAAAACTACCTCAAGTACAAAGATGTCTGAGTTGGTATGCAAAAGGCTACGCTCGAAAGGTAAATCAAATCCAATATCCTCTATAGTTACAAAACTTTCACGGGGAGAATTAACTCTGGGCAGTGGATTATTACTTGCTTGGCTCTTAGTAAAACTCTTCTTTCTGATAAGTTTTTTTTCAGGATTATCTATAATTTCTGGTGGTTTAGGATCTCGATGAGCTCTAGTGTATATCTTTCTAGGAGCCATATCTACAATATATTATTTACAGATATAAATATGTACAAAGTTTAGGTGGAAGAAAACCTTAATAACATCTATTTCACAACCACACACTTGAAATAGATTTAAGCTTTGAAATAATTTTTTACCAGGGAAAAATTCAATTTATATCATATTTTTGCGAAGTCCCCACTATGGTCGCTAGAATGTTATCACTTCGTAATTTCCGAAGGCTGTGAGAGAAACCCATAGGTAACCACAAAACCACTTGCAAATATGGGATCTAGCCCTTCCAGCTTTAGACAGGGATATCTCTATTGGATTTAGATTTGTTGTTTTGAGATATTAGGCTAGTTATTGTGTTCTAAGTTTGGTTTTTTCAAATATTTGGTTGAAACTGCAAGGACAATCCATTGGGCACTGGAGTCATAAGTCTTAGGGTGATCAAATACAAGAATGACAGAACACATGTAACAGGGCAAGGTAGGCAAGATTTTTGATCTTTTGAACATTTGTGGGGTTAATGGGATGAAAAGATTTAGATTCAATTAAATATAAAGCATGCTAGGATGAATTCTATACTTAATATCAAAGCGAGAACATGAATATTGTTTATAAGCCAGAGTAGAGTGTATTCAAACAAATTCATCCCTTAATCTTCTTTAAACAAAAGAGAAAAAAAACATATGGAAAACTAGGAAAGTAACAATTTTACATGAGAGGAAACTTCACAAATTTCTTGACACAAGAATCTTGGAACAAACTTTCTGTATTAATGGAATTGATCACTTCATTACATGCACAATTTTTACATCAAGGATATGCTTTCTTCATACAAGTTCCAACCCTTTTTACTTTGATATATGAAGTATTTATACAATTTCATTAAAATATATTGATTGTGAATATCAATATGTTTCTACAAAATATCCTAAAAAAAATGTTTACAAAAATAGTACTAGAATATAGGAAAATTAAACTGTTGAAGCTCTCTGGAATTTATTTCGAGTATTCTGAACTTGGACTGAAAAGGTTGTTCTTTGCTGCTAAACATGAATACATGTTTACTCAAGAAGTTGACATAATTTATCCCATCTGTCTTCATATGGGGTGGAGAACTTGATTAAATTTCTATAGGTTTCATCCACCTCAGTATATTTCTGGAAAGTGGGTTTGACTATAAACAAATGCTTTATTTCATGTTGATAAGTAAGTCGAACTTCAAACATTCCATGAAATATTTCCCTGTAATGGTTCCCTTTATGGTGTAAAATTTGGATTTATCTCTTGCTATGGAATATAAATTTTGTTGATAATCCTCTAGCTGAACTAATTTATCTCCCATTCCCTTTAAACCTGGAAGCCCCTTTTGATGCATTATATTGAACTTTCTGTGGAATTTTTGAATGCTAGCCTCCAAGTTATGACATTTATTCTCTAACTATAGCATTAAATTCATTTTTGTAAGAACTCTTCTTACCTCAAGAATTCTCTCAGTTCTGTCTACAATCTCATGCTCTTCCAATTCTTCTATTGTCTTTGAATTTAGAATTCTTATTAAGGCAGTAGCTTCACCTAGTTTCTAACCCAAACTTTCCTTTATATCTTCTATGACCTCTTTTGGTTTCTGCACCAATTCCTCCCATTTGAAAATAATTTCAATGGAAAGCCAAATTTCAATCATAGGTTCATTAATCTCTACCTAGATGTTTTCCTCTGCTTGTGCAATTGTCTGTGCCATGGCAAATTCATTCTCTAAAAGTTCAATTCTCTGAGTTAATTTGTGAGTTTTTGAAGCTCTGAGAAATACACATTATCAAATTTTCATTTTTTATCTTGGAGATTATTAAGCTTAGCTTTCAGCTTTTCAATCTCCTTCCTTAGACAAGTCTTCCATAGCTCTGATTAATTCTCCTGATGTATTTGTAGATTGTGTCTCTAGTATAGTAGCTGTGAAGTAGAAGCCCTTGCTGTTGATGTACCTATAATTGAAACTTCTGTGAGAGGAATGACTACTAATTTAGTTGAATTTTCTTTCTTCTTTAGCAGTTTTTCTATTTCAGTCTCCATTTATTTAATCTATCCATTTTGTTCAATGATAATTTAGCACATATCTTCTTTTTCCTTTTCTAGTTGACCAACTTCCTTTGTTTGTGGATCTTTAGTAGATGGAAGTTTGAGTTTCTTCTTTAGGGCTGCAATGTCAATATTTTTTCTCTTAATGATCTCCTCAGTAAATTTTACATTACTGGGATCATATCTCGGTTTAATCACTAAATCCTCTAAAGACTTTATCATAGTGTCTTTAGCTAAAGAAGATATTTTTTTTCTAATTTTAATTGAGACCAAATATTGTTGATTGAAGCCTGAAGTCTAGATGTTGCCATTGTTGAGTTTGTTAGGGTAGAATACAACATTTCACCTGTTTGCTTGTGCAAATCCATCTGATCAATAGGATGGATTTGGTCAATGTTAAAAGAAAACATAGACTTTTTGTAGTCCTCTGCAGTTTTAGGAAAAGGAACTTCAGCATCAAGGAAAGCTATCTGCATTCTTCCTTTCTCAGTATCAAAAGCAGAGAGAAATGGGTGTTGTGATGAAGTTGTTTTCTTCTAGAACTGAGAATAGGTTGTTGCTTTCATAATTTCATTCTTCTTTTTGTTTTCCTTATACCTTGCAAATATATTTGGTTTAGCTTGATCATGGACCAATTCTCGTGATTGAGATGTTTCCAATGGTTCTTGAGAAGCTAAATATGATGGTGACCCTATGAAAATGTCTTCATTTTGAGGGAAAGTAGAAGTATACAGATCTGTTAAGACTATTGTAGACTGCACATTTTCTTCCTGCAAAGATTCTTCTACTGGATTGGTTTTCTGCCTCTTTTTGTATATTTGGAATTCTTTCCCTGAATTTCTGAAATTGAAGTGGAGACATCCTCCCTTGGTCTTTTATCCTACTTTGCCTGTGGCACTGGAGTCTGTGATGCCATAGTAGAAAGTACATGTTCTTCTACCTCATGCAATTTATTTTACTGCTATTGATCTTGATTCATATATTGCTCAATTTTATGTCTGGGAGTATGAGTGTAAGGAGTAGTTTTCAATTTTGAGATTATTCCTAAAGGATCATATGACTAAGTGAAACTGAGTTTAAATTTCATTTGTTTGAGGAGAAGATCTGCTTCTTTTTCTGTTGTCCTGGCATTACAAATGAAAGGCCTAACCTATGTTTTGATTTTAAATTGAGATTTCTTTTTGGCTATCACAAAGTGCAACTCATTCATATTTATCATTTTCCTAATATACCCTAATGTAAAAATTCTTATAGGAACAAATTTAGGCAATCTATATGGAGGCAATTCATATCCATACACTCTAATTTCAGTGTAATTTTCATACAGTTACCAATCAACTGCCTTTGTTTCTTCACTGAGATGTAGAATTATCTTAATCTCAGGTCCAATCCTAGTTTCAACATCACTGTTAAGTAGGCAAGAAACTTTGTACAAAAATTAGTCCACATAATGACTGATTGTGAATTCATTTGTATGCCTTCTTACCAAGGAATTCCAATTAATCATTGACTGCGCATTTCCCTGTTCATCTAATTTCTGTAGTGGAAATTTAAATATATCTACTTGATGGAATAAGAAAAAGTAAACTAAAAATGAAGCATGCTTGAAGACTCCTTCTGTAGAAAACTTGAGGAATTGTTCGTGGATGACCTCTGCTAAGAATTCACTGTAATGAAAAATTACTGAAGCTTTTTCCTATTAAGAATACTGATAGAAAACCTATAATGGCTTCATCAACCCATTGGTCAGTTTGATAGCCCAATAAACAAGAAACAATAGAAATGACTTCTTTTGTCTTTTCAAGAAACAATGAGGATGGATAAGGAGGGTTTGTTTTTGGCAATTGGACATTCTTAGGTAGAAATGTCTTAAAAAATTTGGCTTGGTGGGGAAAAGTTAGGTTTTTGTACAGTTTCATGAGGGAATCTACTGAAAAGGGTTTCTGAGAGGCTGAATTTTGGATATGAAGCATCTGACATATGGACTCAAGGGTAATTGTGAGTAGGGTGTCATTGTTGTGGGCTACAATTTCTCTTTGACAGGGTATGTGCATGAAATGGCACCATGAGACAAATTCTGAAAAATGATGGGTTTGCAAAAAAATGAATTGGGGTAGGAAGGAGTTTGACAAATTCAATTTGTCATTGAGATCAACATATTTTTGTTTTAACTAATTGTGGAGTTCGTCGAGATCAAAATCACAATTGGTTCTAGAGATTTTATACTATTTATCCACTAAGGGCTTGTGGTATAGGTCAATTACAGGGGGAAGCATATGGTTTTCCATTGTGGCTTTCAATTTACCTTTTGAAGACATGTTGAAAAAAAATGAAATGGAAAACTGTAATTACCTAGGATTTGGTCGGATGAAAACTGTTTGGCTTGATAATTGGTTGCAGTAGCAGGTTAAGTTGTTCAACATCATGGAATAGTAGAGGAAAGGAAAAACGAATAGGGTTTTGTTTTATTTTATGAGCGAGATCATTCACTGTTGATATTTATCCATTTAATAGAGCGGTTTAATTAATTTGGCAATGACTATATCTCGAATGATTGATTAACGGTTAAATGACAGTTAAAGGGATGTGACAACAACAAGAGTGGGGTTTGAATGGATGTGACACTTGGCGGGTGCAGATTGGAGTGGAGGGAGCGAGGTTGATATTTGTTATTAGGTGGGAAGGGGGAAGGCAGATTTTGGGGGGGGGGTGAGTTGTAAGTGGTTTAGGTAGAGGGGGGTCCGAAATTGATGAGGGGGTGGCACATTGCTAAACTGGGATTGATAGAATCTGCTTTTCAGACCCCACCGCCTTGATTAAATGTCAGAGGGGCAAAGGGGGTCCGAAATCATCGGGATTCTTGGATCTGGGTAGGATAGATCACGACACTTGATTATAGTGCAGTAGTTATTACATACGACAAAACAATTGTGTCAAAATAGCTTTATTAACAACTAAGCTAATCACGATTAAACTTTGCGATTAAAGTAATTAAACTCAATTTATTTAACATCTAATGCGGAATTTGATCTAGCATCGCATATTCAAAATTTTTAAGGGTTTTTCATTATATTTTATTTTTTTTATTTTTGAATATATATCTATTTTTCTTTTAAATACTCTTTTTCATTTTGCTTTTCTTTTCTTCTTTTTCTTTTATATATATTTTTTTCTTTTTGGAAATAATTTGTAGAATGAACCATTATTTACAACATCTCATGACATGAAAATCAATAGATAATCATCAATTGATCCTATAAACTATAAGACCCTAACACCACCTTTCACTGTGAGGGTCCCACCTCAGACTTCCATTCAATCTAGCTTGTGATAGATTCTAGCCTCAAACTCTACATAGAAATAACCCCAAAGGGCCCCACATTGGATATACCTTATTTAGTGTAATAAACACCCACACTAATTATGACTCGCCCATTCAGAATTGAGCCTGTGGCAACATAACGCTCATCGTTCCTTCAGAATGCTCAAACTCCCAGACTTGTCTAGACTTGCCTATGTCCTACGCGAATAAAATGTGATTTCAGCCTTAGTAACTCAAATTAATTTAATGAGTTTTCCTCACTCTCTTAGGGTTTAAGCCAAGATTCTATCGAGAGCCTAGTTGCCTCCAAGATATACACAACCACCAGAATTCACATCGATACATCAAAACAATGAACTTCAAGTGTTGACCATACATAAAACACACCCATGACGATGTGGACCTGCCTTCCACACAGGCATCATGTTCAAGCCAAATTCATGGCTATAAGTTTTGACTATAGTAACACTGGACCTATCTAACACAAGTCCTGAACAATTCCATCATGCCTCTCGAGATACCCATGCAAAAATGCAATATTTCATTAATTTCTCCAAGATTAAGGAACACATCAACCAATTACACACACAATAAGGATCCATCTTAACTTAGAAATAAGGTACAAATAGTCCTTTAACAACAAAATGATGTAATTCTCAACCACAAATATCCTTCTGTGACGAAACACTCAACTATGGAATTTCACGCACCAGCATGGTGGTTCAACGAGGTTCTTAAACAATCATAAAAAATCATGCAATTAACCAAGAGTATATCAATAGTTATAGGGATATATAAGTCCCTCATACAATGAGTACAACTATGCAACTCATCCCATTGCAGACACATGCAAGAATACTCATTCCTTCATTGACAATGTTGAAACACTCTTTATTATACGACAACAACATTTTTCATTCAAGTGCAACCTACATACCCAAAGGTATAAGTAAGCAACTTATCTTATCAGTTAAATGAATGGAAACTAACAGAGGGACTTCAACTTTCCCCCCAACCATAGGCCAAATACACTGTTGTTATTTATTGTAGTTAACCACCACAAAGATAGATTCAAAGTTTGAGGATTGAAGTGCTTAAGAAAAATTCAAACTAGTCATTCACAATACATGGGAATCCAGAGACATAGTGCCTCCACATGTAATCTGATAAGAGTTCAGAGAAAAAAGTGTCTCCACCCTAATAACCACTTTAGAGAATTTAGAGCACACAATGCCTCCACTTGCAATGCGACATGCGACAAGAGTCCAGAGCACATAGTGTCTCCACCCAACTGTCATTTATAGGAATCCATACCTCACAGTGTCTCCACTCGATTCACGCTACAGGAATATAGAGACCATAGTGCCACCACCTACATTTTGACAGAAATCTAGAAAACACCATGCCTTCACCTTATAGCTTTCATACGAATCCAAGGTCCACATTCAGTGTCTCCACCTATGAACACACCAAGAGAAGTTCCATTAAGAATAATGGGGAAATCAAGAGAAAAACCTTTGATGTCATAATGGCTTTATTTATGGCTTTGAACTACACATTTGTTGGTTGCCAATAATAAGGAATTACATTGCATTTGGTGCACGAATTCATAGTTCCTCTGTCAACTTATGCATCCAGGGTATACTACCTATAACTAAGTACTTTAATGTCAACAAGAATAATTAACCTATCCTCAAACCCTTTGAGCTTTTGGAATTTTTTGTGTATGATTAAGGTCTTCATATTTTGTGACTACAACTTCTCAACATTCCAAGTTCTTCACAAAAATATTCATCTTAATTTCCCACATTGCATAATTTGTACCATTTAGTATAGGACCCTGTGTGTTTGTTTTCTGATGGAAGCCATGACCAAGTTTTGTAACAACTCCCCCTTAATGTGGATTGGGGGGTGTTGAAAATTTAGCGAGCAATATCTTCTAGTTTATGCCTTAGCCAATGAAGACCTCGAGTTGTCCTCATGAGTTGCATTTTAGTTCAGATGAGTTATTTCCAATTTATAGGAATAATCATCGAACAACATGCATATAGTTGGATCTTTAATTAAGAGGAAGTCTTCATCAGTTTGACTACAAGATTGGGTGGAAGTTACATGTTTTGTTAGAACGAGTTAGTCTTTAGTCTTGATTGAACAAAGGATGTGTTAAGAAATTCAATGTTGATTGGAGAGAGAACTAGTTCGACTCAGTTAACTTGTCAATCACAACTCAATTTCTAAATTTGTAATTGCCTAATTTAGCATGGATTGAATCTATAAAGAGGAGGACGAATACACAAGGAATTATGAATTTTTCTATGCACAAAGGATTGTGACAAGACAAAGCTCACAGGTTATGAGAGAGCATTATTTTTGGAGAGTGTAGAGAGCTTGTGTCCTAAGTAATAGGAGATCACAAGTGTGCTAGGATTTGGGAGTTGGGATTAAGGGTTGGCAGGGCATGTCTACGCTAGATCAGTAGGAGAACAACTTTGTTCTCAAGATACAAATTTCTTTGTATTTTATCTATTTTTTCAATCAATAAATACGACATCAAGGAGAGGGTTTTCCCAGTTAGGTTTCCCAAGAAAAAGTATTGTTTTCAATTATGTGACAATGTTTTTACCTCTGCATTTTATTTTGCTACTTATCTATTGTCAAGAAATTATGTGTCTTGGTGAAAGAACATTTATTTTTAGATTGTTCATCATAGTTGTTGCAGGATTTCATAGAAATTCAACATGGTATCAGAGTAGAGATCAACATAAATACTAGCACCAAATTGACCAGTCGGTGAAATGCGTAGATGAAATAGAAGACTTACTCTAGAGTTTTAAAGAGGAATATCAATGATATTTTTCAAGGCTGACAAATTATTTTTTACAGGAATTTTTTTTTGGGAGCAAAAGTAAGAAAAAAAAATGTACAATAAAAGTGGCCATTTAAAATAATAATAATAATAATAATAAAGGTGGGTCATGGTGGTTGGAAACTAGGTAGCCAACTACCGATAGAGCCAACAATTGCCAACATGCTAGCCTCTACCAACTGACTGGCTGGTACAATCGCAGTTGTAGCACCATCACACAATGTGGGGGACTTTGCAGGGGTCGGTGGATGATAACCATAGGGGAGGTTAGGGTAGTGGTAGAAACCAACAGTTGATAGTTTAACAGATAAGCATAGAACCACGTGTAGAAGAATCAGGTCTCAGAGGCCCGAGGTCATAGAGACTGAGTAGCATAGAGACAAGGCCCCTGTGAGGCAGTTGGTCGGCCACACAAAAAACAAATTTAACAGTAAGAGGAAATATAAATGATCTAGGTGGATATTGGTGGCCATCCACATATTCCACTTGGACCCCCACCATTGTTTCTTTCAGTTTGCTTAATTGTAGCACAATTAACTATTTTTTGTAGTTTTTCGAGTCTTGAACTTTAGGAGTTGCTTTTATGCCATAAACAACATTTTTTTGGAAAATAGGTGAACCCAAAGAATACAAAAAGGTTTTGCAATCAAAAGTTGTAGTCCTCAGATAAATATTTCTAACAAGGTATCATATCCATCAAACATAGATCATATACCAAAGTTACGACCCTGGTAAGTTGATGTAGCAATTTACCCCAACGGGGCCCACAAACTTTTGGCTTTTCATCTCCTAGGGTTAGGTTTTTGGATGTTTAAGGTTTTCCATTGTTTCTCAATAATAAATAGACCTTTGAGCCTCATTGTAACACATTTCATAAGGCATTTAGCCACCACATCTCTTCTTAGAGATAAGATACCATTCTGCATGTAAACAATTTTCAGTACTTTGTTATTAATGAATTGAAGTTCTATTTTCATCATATCTATGTGTTTATGTTGATATCTATATTTTATTTCTTTCCTTCATAAGTCTAGATCAATACTATTAGAGTGCCATCTTCTCTTTCTCTATTTCTCTGTGCATGTGCCCAACGAGGTCGAGGTATAAGGAGTTAGGGCTCGAATTGGTTAAACCGTTGCAAGACTAGCCTTGCCGACCTTGACGACCTTGCCGACCCTAATGGCCTTCCACGACAAAAGAAAATAAAGAAAAGGGAGTAGGATATCCTTTCAAAATATTTCTTGAAGAAGCCCTCGAGTGACAAAGGAACATAATGATGGACAATTTTGCCCATATCCTTCAGTGAATTCCCACCGACAATGCATCTTCATCCAACAGTCACTTCAGAGGCATTGTCTTGTTCAAGGTACAAGTAAAATTCGATATCCTTATATTTGAAGGTCAAATAGATGCAAATTTTGTAGATAAATGGTTGAATCTATTGGAAAGTTACTTTTTGGTCCATAGTTTCTCCGATAGGAAGAATATACTTTTGCACTATTTAAGGCTATTCCCTGTGTTAAGAACTAGTGGTAAACTTACTGTGAGAAAAGGGTTGAGGAAGCCTCTCTATTTATATCCACCCCCTCTCGGAAATCTTTATGAGACGCAGTCAAGGAAAAATATTACCCCATGGGGAGCTATGAGGACAAGTACATACAGTGGACCACATTATGAGAAAAAAGGGACCAAGATGTGCATGAGCTCACAAATATTTTTCATACTCTAAGCACAAATTTGGGTATTAAAGACTCTAAGCGACATCTGGTGCTCAATTACCATGGGTGTTTACACAAATAGAGTTCTTGGACATATCCTTGCTTGGTGAAACATACTGATATGCTACAAAGATTGAATAAAAAATTAAACAAAAGAAGCGCGAATTTGGATCTGCAAATTAGGAAAAGGGCAAGAGTGCCTCAAAATTGCAGAGCAAAGGACAAAGCCAAGGTGGGGTGACCTAGGACAACTTGCCGAAGCTGTAAGCAAAGAAAAACACCATGAAGACAAAGAAGAACATATGAAAGTGGTGTGAGTTCCATAAAAGGCCCACTCACAAAACAAGTGAGTGTCGAGCCAAGTAGTCACTGGTGGTCAAACTGAAGGCTTCAAAGTCAGATGCATGTTCCAAATATAAGTCATAACTCGACAAGGGGAATGAAAAAGGGAAGCAAATTATTGATGCAGAGCCCAATGCCACTTTTTCCACCATCAAGATCCAGAAGATTGAGCTCGAAGATCTAGAGGAGGGGGAGCGTCTATTCCACTCACAAATGTGGGTGAAGGGTTCTCCACTGCAATTATTGACAACAAGAGCCAAAAGAACCTAATTTCAGAAAATGTCATGAAGTGTTGGGCCTACCGACCACACCACACCCACAACCATAAACCATTGGGTGGCTTCATTAAGGACCTGATCTCTGGGTCAGCCAATAGTGCTGCCTTCCCTACAACATAAAGTCCTTCATGGATGACGTAATTTGTGATGTTTCTCCTCTTGAAGTTTTTGATGTATTATTAGGCCAACCATACTTTTAGAAGCATCATGCTATGAATACATTTAAGTCTCGCACTATTTTGTTACTTTGGGAAATAAATTATACATGATATCAGAGGTAGCCACACCTACTGCCATCTCTTTAATATTTGCTAAGAAATGTAGCAAGGTCATATCCTAGATCGATAACTTTTTTTTCTTTTTGATTTGATCTCAAAGTAAGGGGAGGATCGTGTCCACATCCATGGCCCCTAGGAAGGGCTCCTCTCTTTGGGATGGTAG
Source organism: Pinus taeda (assembly GCA_000404065.3). Taxonomy (NCBI): domain Eukaryota; kingdom Viridiplantae; phylum Streptophyta; class Pinopsida; order Pinales; family Pinaceae; genus Pinus; species Pinus taeda. The sequence goes on from APFE031376261.1 coordinate 86,953, forward strand.
CTTATCTCTAAGAAGAGATGTGACAACTACATGCCTTTTAAAATATATTACGATGAGGCTTGAAGGCCTATTTATTACTAAGAAATAATGGAAAACCCTAAAAATCCAAAAACCTAACCCTAGGAGACGAAGCGCCAAAATTCTATGGGCCCTGTTGGGGTAAATTGGTACATCAACTTCCTGGGGTCATAACTTTGGCATACGATCTCTGTTTGACACATATGATACCTAGTTAGAAATATCTATCCGAGGACTACAATCCACCATTGCAAGCTTTGGGTTTTCCTGTTTTCCAAAAAAAGCGTCGTTTAGGGCCTCAAAATGACCCTGAAAGTTCAAGACTCGAAAAACTACCAAAAACAGTAAATTGTGCTACAATTAAGTGAAAGAAACAATGGTGGGGGTCTAAGTGGAACAGGTGGGTGGACACCAATATCCTCCTAGATCAAGAGCTCATCAGCGACACCAACACAGATAGGGATTAAGTGGATGAGAACAACATTACGATTGAGCGCAAAAAGACTCAACTGTGGGCAACCACAATTGACTAGACCAAATAGAAACAATGTGGCAGAGTTGGGAAGCCAAACACATTTTATAGGAATATCTGCATAACAGAGAATGTCGACAGAATTGGAGATCTAGGCAGGACAAGATGACTGGCACACAATCAAACATGGGAGGTGCCAAGCTGACATGATTGATGTAGGCAATGATAATTTAGGTTGTCGAGGGAGACATGGAAAAACCGCCACAACAAATTGAAAACCACACAAAGAGGGGATCAAAGAAAGGAAGAGTTGGTCAATCCATTGCCAATAAGCAGGGTAATGTTGAAGTGTGGGATGACAGGGCATGGGCGAAGCCACTGCTATAGAGAGACTCAAATGAAGGCATAAATATATCTACCATGAGTGTGCTAGAGTTGAGGACAGGGTAGAAAAATCCATTAACGTTGATCTTGAGTCACAAGTGTTGATAATCCATCAAGGGAGTTGCTAATACGTGCAACACATGGGTTGCAGATAGTCGGGGACTGGGTTCAGTCAGGGTCGAAGTGAAGAGGTATATATTGCTACAACCAATAGCTAAGAAAACTAATACAAGTGTTATGTGCATAGGTGAGGTGGTCAATCATGAGAAAAAGCACCAAGTTGGGGCAAAGTGGCAAGTAGGGCTGCAGGCAACTTTGCAGTAGGTCAAGCAATAATCGATAATAAGGTTGAGAGGCAGTCACTAGGTCCCAATGCATAATAATGTTAGGGTATGACCAACAAAAGGGATTGGATTAGCAAAGTGCTAGGAGATTGTTAGGTTGAGAAGCTAAGGAAATATTTATAGGGATGATTGTGGGGTAGAGTTAACCAACAAAAGTTCTCTGCTAACCTGAGTAGGAATCTATTGTTGGAGTGGAAGTTGGCAGGGATGTCAGGATGCTGGAAAAGTTGTATTAGTAGTTGCAGAGTTGAAAAGTAAGCCATAGACATGGTTAAGGCCCACGATAATTTGATTGCAATCAAGGATTGTTCTGCGGGAAGGGTGCCACACTAGGCATGATCAAGTAACTGCATGATGCAGTTGGTATCAAGGAACCATTGTGCAAGGGATCTGATGCAACATGTTGTAAGTGTCAGCAAGGTTCAGTTGATAGAGCACGGTATGAAGGATAATACCAAGTTTTCTTATAGAATTGACAGAGGTCAACCCTCAGAGAGAGAGGGAGACCATACTAACAGAGTTCATGGGTTTCTCGAAGGACTGAGATAGGCCCATAACAATGCTAGAAGGACTTATCACAAGATTGATGTTGGTGAAGACTAGGCATGAGGCCTCTTCTAGATCTGTTAGGACTAGTTGGTATCAGCTAACATTGATGGATGCTTATGAGTCATATCCAAGTGGACAAGGTTCTCGAAAAAGTACCTTCCTCACTAAGAGGAAGTGTTGAAAATGTAGTGAGAAAGGTATTCTGGTTTATACCTTACTTAATGAAGACCTCAAATTTTCCTCATGAGTTAGATTGTAGTTAGGATGAGTTATTTCTAGTTTACTAGAATAATCATCAATATAGCGTGTGTATAGTTGGAGCTTCAGTTAAGAGGTTCAAGTCTTCATCAGTTTGACCACATGATTTGGTGGAAATTACATGTATAGTTAGAATGAGTTAGTCTTCAGTTTTTATTGAAGGAAGGACAAGTTAAGAACTCAAATGTTGATTGGATAGAGAACCCATTCGACTCAATTAAATTTTCAATCACAACTCAAGTTCTAAATTTCTACCCGCCTAATTGAGCATGGATCAAATCTATAAAGAGGAGGATGAATGCACAAGTAATTATAAATTATTTTGTGCACAAATGTTTGTGACAAGACAAAGCTCATAGGTTGTGGAAGAGCCTTGATTGTGGGGAGCACAAAGAGCTTGTGTCCTAAGTAATAGGAGATGACAAGTGTGCTAGGATTCAGGAGTTCGGATCAAGGATTGGTAGGAAAAGTCTAGGTTAGATTAACAGAATAACAAATTTGTTCTCAAGAGACAAATTATTTATCAAGAGGTAACTTTGTTCTCAAGAGAAAACTTTGTTCTCAAGAAACAAATTACTTTGTGTTTGATATATTTTCTCAGTAAATAAATACCGCATCAAGGAGATGGTTTTCCCAGTTACATTTCCCAAGAAAAAATATTGCGTTGAATTGTGTGATTGTGTTTTCATCTCTGCGTTTTATTCCACTGCTTATCTATCGTTAATAAATTCTTTGTCTTGGTGAAAGAACAAATAGTTTCAAATTGTTCATCGAAACTCTTGCAGGATTTTGTGGAAATTTAACAGGAGGCTTCTCATTGATTTTCAACTCACTAAAACCATAACATAAGTCTTAAAGACTTGACGCTAGTGGATATAGATAACAATGGAAGCTATGAGAACCAGAAAGAAACCTTGTCACAATTAGGGTTTATCCCTGTTAGTCTTAAAATGGGATTTATCATGGTGGCTCCATAAAAAAATCTAAATGTGAGTAGATCTGGTGGAGGATCCACAAAGAAACTTGCACTTACGACAAAGGCACAACTCCATACAGAAACCTTGGCTCAACTTTTATGTATAGGTCCCCTCTCTTTACAACAACTCCTATATAAAGAAACATGATGACAACTTTATGGTTTTGGTGTTTAAGGAATTTTTTTTTGTTGGCTTATATGGTGACTACTGCTCCTTTTCTTGATGGCGGGATCGAGATGTAAACTCTCTCTTGATGGTAGGATCTAGCTGCAATGTTCTCTTAGGTCTCTTGACATAGTGTGGGTTAGAAAAATACTAGCGTGGAGGTTCTTCCTTATGGAACTGAATGAGGAAAGCTTACAAGTTTGACGTCTCCTCTCAGGTTTCTCCTTTGCGTCAGGTCTCAAAATTGTCATATTTAATACATCTTCTTGCCCCATGATACTATATTTTACCCCCTTTTTCACTAATTATGACTCTTTTATCATGTATTGCCTTATGATTTTGACACAAAAATGAAGGATTGGGTCCAATGTGTATCTTTAATCAAATTCCTTCACTTCATTTATGTTTGTTAAATTTTATGTGTATCATGTCACTAATACAAGTTTATGCAGTTCCTGCACTCCACAAAGATCCCAGACCATAGTTAAAGTATGTGTGGACTGATTTATCATTTGAACTTGCCAAGGATGCCAATGCTAGATGATAGTACGAGCACATGTTAGAGATTATTTTGGAGCATATATGAAAGTCAAAAGCATGCTTATATTTCACTAACCTCTTCTTGCACCAACAACAGTTCGTGCATTGATTTGGGGTTTGACATATTGGCACACTTACGGGAGGAAAAAGAAGACTTGGTTTATATTCATAATGATGTTTTCATGCTTCCACATAAGTTAGAATGCACCCAGGTGTTGTAGTGGCTACAACCACCATCCAAAATTTTTCCTTAGCTTCGTTTTGGAGCCTCCCTAACAAGCATCCTTAGAAGCATGTCTTGCACTATCAAGCACATAGGCTTCATTGATTTCTCAGCAACTTGCTAGCCTATGCATGTCAGTTTGCTTCACTCCCCTCACAGGATGCCATTCTGGACTTGGGCTAGTTGCTGGCTAAGCAGCTCCCTCAGAAAATTGCACAATTGTGGAGGGGAACCAGCCTTCCCCCCAGAAATTGTGGAAATCTACTGGATAGGCTGTTGAGCTCCAAAATTGCACAGAAGATTCAGATAGGCTTCCTTGGAAAAACTGCCTAATCTGGCCCAGCACTGTATCTCAGCCCAAAAAATGTGCAAATTTGCTAGGCCGCTTGCTAGGCTAAGAAATTGCGCAATGCAATTAGACAATCTTCCTTGGGAAAATTGAGCAATCTGGCCCAGCATTGCAACTCAGCGCAAAAAATTGCGCAATTTTGGGCAGCAATCCCCTGCTCCTCTCAGAAATTGCGCAATCCCTCTAGGACATCCAGCCTAGTTCCTCTCAGAAATTGCGCGAATCCCTCTCTCAGTCAAGCATTCTGTTACATGTGCATTCAGGTTGACTATTTCCCTCTGGGACTGAGCAAAACTAATTTGCGTGCATGGGCTACTCTTCCCGAAATAACAAAAGACAACATGTAAAAGGAATCCCTAGATCTAGGGATGTATTCTTAGCAGCTAGAGGTTACATGCAAAGACCATTTTAGAAACCTCTCGCCAAGTGTCGCTTTTTCCTAGATTTGTGGCATGCACGTCATAACCTCGATCTTATCAAACTCATGAAGTAGATGATGTAGATCTCATTCCTCACATCGACCTTATAGCTCTGACATCCCACATTGCATCGAGGAGCCTTCAACACTTTCAACTTAGATATTTTAGGGTAAGTCTGCTTTTCATGTCTTGCGCTGCGTTTCTGTCTCTTTTTGTGTTTCGCTTTGTGTAAGTGTTGTTTTCTTGATTTCAATGACCACTTGCTATCATTTTAATGTATGTTAGCTTGTAGAAGCATCGTTTCAATTTTCGTTCGCATCTCACTTCTGTCACATGCATGACACTGTTTTTCACCAACGGTCTCTGTTGCGGCAGCCTACTTTACACATATGTATGTTTTCATGTTTTCTGAATCCTTCACTTACTATTTGAATGTATGATCACTCACTCTTATTTACACTCAGTTTCACCATGCATCCACACTTCTCATGCTTTTAGTTGCCCATCGGTGGGTCTAGGATTCCCTGTGCTCGAACCTTGCCTTTCTCAGCTAGCATTGCACATTTATGGAAGTGAAGGCTCTGCCTTCCCTCCAGAAATTATGCAAGTCTGGCCTAGCACTGACCTCCAGGCTTACAATGTGCAATTATGGGAGGTAGTCCCTTGCTAGCCCCAGAAACTATGCAATGTAGTTTGTTGGTTTGCATATCATTGTTGATTGAAATTGCGCATTGCGTAGTTTCAATCTTTAGCAAAGGCTATGCATTGCATAGTTCCAGTAGTTAGTCATCCTCGCGACAACTCGGACTATGCCTTCCGTAGTTTTGGCAGTTAGTATCCTAGCCTCCTAGTGAAAATTGTGCAATCTTCACAAAGAGTCACACACATATGTTGTGTTGGGTTGTGTTATATTCTTTCCACGACTAGCCCACTTAGTGAACCCGGGGGTTAGAAGGGGGGCAAAGCCCCCCTTCATTGTGCTGATTGCATAGCAAGGGGAGTCACAAGGGGTTTGAGAGGTGCAGGTAACCCCACTCTATGGGGTCCGGAAAATTTTGGTTTTGGACCCTATGTTAAGTTGGGCAGACCTACCTATTGTTTTGTGCATGATTTTCACACATGGTTTTGGACACGATGGTTTTCGGTCCATGGTATTGGATGCTTCGGCATGTATAAATATGTATTATAACATTGAAAGGAACATAATGAAAAATCAAGCTGGTAGTCCCGATTTTGGGATCCAGGGGAAAATCTCTGTGTATATGTGTTTTATGTGTTAGGCTCTCACATTGTTTATTTTATGTGTTTTAGAATTTGTATGCAGGTAATTTCTGTACAGGGTTAAAACCTACATTTGGTATCAGAGCTGTTTTGGCTTCAAGGGGATGCCTTTGTTGTTGACGAGTTTTGCTTGGGCCTGTGGTAGACCCTGTTCAGTGGGAGTTATACGAGATTGATTCTGGTGGTGAAAGAAGATGGCGAGCAGTAGAAAGATAGAGATCGAGAAATTTAATGGTCAGAGTTTTGAGTTGTGGAAACTCAAGATGGAGGATCTGTTGGTGGATAAAGATCAGTGGATCGCGGTAGATTTGGGTACTAAACCAAGGGGAGTGTCCAATGAAGAATGGAAGAAGTTGGACCGGGAGGCAAAGAGCACAATATGATTGTGTGTCTCAGATTCAGTATTGCTGAATGTATCATGGGAAGCTACGACGAAGGCTTTCTGGGACAAGTTAGGGACTTTGCACCAATCTAAGTCTCTGGTGAATACACTATTCCTGTGGAAAAAGCTATATAATCTGAGGATGAAAGATGGAGACTCAGTGACAGAGCATCTGAACGCATTTAATACTGTGATAAGTCAGTTAGCATCTGTTGATATTAAAATTTCAGATGAAGATAAGTGCATCAGTTTGTTGTGTTCTCTACCAGATTCGTGGGATAGTCTGGTTATTGCAATAGGTGGCAATGCAACTGCTTTGCAGTTTGATGAAATAGTATCAGCCTTGCTGACGAAGGAGATGAGACTGAAAAATATGGACAACCAGAATGGTGATGCATTGTCTGTACAAGGACGGTCCCAGAACAGAAATAAAAATAAGTCATCGAGTGGGAGATCTAAATCTAGAGGGAGATCTAAATCTCCAGGAAAACCTACAAAGGTGGTGTGCTGGAAATGCGGAAAGGAAGGGCACTTCAGAAGGGAGTGTAAATCTAGAGCTCCTGATAAAGGAAAGGGATCTGATGATGCTCCTTCTGAAGAGGAGAAAACCACCTCAGATGAAGGTGGGGATGTGTACTTGGCTTCTTCAAGTACACATGTAGATCATGAGGCATGGTTGATTGACTCAGGTGCATCTTTCACTTCACTCCCCATAGAGAGTGGTTCTGTGAGTATCATAAATACGATGGTGGTGATGTCTTCTTAGGGGATGATAGGAAGGCTATAATCATTGGTCATGGA
>APFE031376269.1:0-46680 GCA_000404065.3 Pinus taeda
GCCACAGAGACCACATTTCTTCTTCATTGCAGCGGTTAAATTTTTGCCAAATTTCCGGGCAACCTTGGTCGGAGGCTACGGTCCACAGTTTGACATTTTTTTTCCTACTTGTGACTATACTGACTATACGAATCAGCAACTTAGTCCCTTTCGTCGCGTGATATAGGGTAAGGGCCCGGGTTGGAATTTGACGGGCATTTTGCACGTCAGAGGCCATTTTGCCCGTAAAATACGTTGAAATTTTACCGTCGGCCATGACGTGTTTGGAAAGAGCCAGAACGTATTTTTGACGGCTAAAGAGTTTTTTTAAACAGACATTATAATACGTCCAAAATGATCTATCAACCAATAAACTTTAATTTTGAATCCTGCGTCGTACAATTTCAAAACCCAAAAATGTTTACTACAGAATTTTGGAATTCTAACAAAGTGCTCCTGCAACACTTAATTTTGAAATCGGAACAGTTTGTTTGGGATCTTTGGAATTCGAACAAAGTGCTCCTACCATACTTAATTTTGAAATCCGAACAGTTTGTTTGCATTGTGATTTTATATTTATAATTATAGGATCTCTGCGTTATTATAGTTTGAAATCCGAACAGTTTGCTTGCACTATAATTTTAATTTTGAAATCCGAACAGTTTGTTTGCAGTGTAATTTTATTTTTATAATTATAAAATTCCCCGGTTATTATAGTTTGAAATCCCAACAATTTGTTTGCACTATAATTTTATCTTCATAATTATAGGATTTCTTAGTTATTATAGTCTTGCTGTTCCAACCATAATATTTGAAGTGTTGTATAATTGTTGAGGCTGTGTTAATTTGTGAATAAGGGTTTGAAAAGTGGTTAGAGAAAAAAAGTCTAGTGCTTTTACATGATGATTTTTCAAAAGACATAGTTTTTTAACTTTATTTTATATAAACGGTTGGCTGAAATTAAAATTCGGGTAGCCTATAAGCTCTTTGATTGTGGCTTCAACCAGACTTGCTCAAAGATATTATTTATGACCATTCGGCTTTTATCTCGGTTATTATTAATTATTTTAAGTTTTTTTTTGTTTTTTCTGATTGGAATTAAGTATAGTATCTTTTAAAGAAATTGTAGATTTGTGTGGATTAAATCATTTTTTATGTAAAAATCAATCTAGTATGTTTAAAGAAATTCTAGTCTTCAACATTTAAAATTGGATAAATACATTTTTTTCTAAAAGTGGCTTTTTAATTATGTTTTATTTAAAAATATATATTGAAAAAATATAAAATTGTTCTCGTGTATATATATATATATATATTATTGGGAAAAATAAGTGTATTCAGTTGTGAAACTCACAATGGGACAATAATCATTTGACACCATCCATAATGACTTGACTCATCATGGTTATTCAAGAAAAACCACGCCCTAGAATACCCTACTAGTAGTCTAAATCTGATTTTCACTCTTTCCAAATGAGTCTTGGGCGATTAACCTATTTCCTTACATTCCATGAAATCAAACTCTTAGCCAAACACAAGCAATTTTAAAACATACTACAAAGCTAAAAGGAAAATTGTCAACAATTCCAATTTATAAACATAATTCTGTTATAAAATTTGTAAGAAGTGTGTATATATTTAACTATTAGTGTCGTTTATGTTTTACTCTATCCATCACCAACAAGGTGTGTTACTTAAACACATACTTGTAATACATTAAGTGGGTTAAGCATTCAAGTAAACCAAAATCTAATTTATTAATTGTACAATTTGACCATCTCAATGAAACGAATCTAAAACATCACTGGAAACTATTGATTTTTTTTATTAAAATTAATAAATGTAGAAAGGGTGTTGAAGAACTCAATTGTAGACATAATAGAAATATAGATATCTTACCTTGGAAAAGTTTCTTAACAAAACTATCTATAAATGGCATTTGTTTGGCTCTTTTATGCTTTAGGAATTATTATAAATAGAAACTATAAACTTATAGATAACGATTTTGGGTATTTTTATTCTTAGGCTTCACATTTTTAGTCATTATCTATTTTCTTTTGTGCCATTAATATTGCAAGCTTTCAATTTTGAATGGGTAAATCTATTTAGGCCCCTTTTCACCTTTGATTGATTTTCTTTCTTGTTGATGCAGCTTGAGGTGGATGTGAATGGACCATCCCAATAGAGGAGACATCCCAAGTAAATTCAAATATGCACACACATAGAAAGAACACATTTTTAATAAGGTAGGAATTAAGATATTTACAACTTGCACAAAAGAACCTATAGCCTAAGGACACACAACCACGGAAAATAGATCTGAGACCATTCAACAAAGTTTATTACATAGTCTCCTTAAATATAATTCTGCAAAACTAAGTGATCAATAAGCATCTAGTCTAATAGAGACTTTATATCAAATAACGACACACACACACACACACACACACACACACACACGTATATATATACCCACAACACAACAAATTTGGCTTGGTTTGAAATTTTTTTGTCATGATGAGATCTCATAAGATGGTCAATCTTAATATGATTGAATTCCCATAAATGTCACCTAGATGGGAAAAGGGAAAGAAAAAAATATATATTTCATACTCCTTAGAAGGAATGTTGTTCAATAACATTGAATTCATTCATTTGATCATGGTAAGTTGGATTAGAATCCAAGTCTAAATAGTTTCCTTGAAATCCAATGAATATGCATTTATCTCTTATGCAAACATCATTAAAATTCCCACTTGAATGAAACAAACAATCAATCCATGAGTGTGTTAGTACATCATTAAACATACATAGTTGAAAGAACAAAACTTCTTCCTTGTCATAATAAATTTGGACCACAATCTTGCTTATTGCCACTAGCTCTCACTAAGTGTATTGGCCACCCACCTTTATTGGATTGTTTGGGCGAGAGGCTTGTCACAATATCACCGACCCACCTCTCACTTATGAAATTTATCCTATGTCACAATGTCACTTTTGGGATAGTGAAAGTGTTGCTTCGACTAAAATCTGCATTAGATATCGGGTGTCTCAACATATCACTTAAAAGCTCTGAAATGTATGGCTTATGAAGAACGACATCCACTATCACTTATGAAATACTAAAACACTTTTAATACATTGTACTTCCTTAACTACAAACTCTCGGTAGTGGAGCCCCACATTGATTCCATGTGATTATGACAGTGGCAAGGATGTAGAGGATAGTCTATCTAATAGTTTTACTTTGTTGGTCATGTTTACATCACATAAGATCTCCTTAGTAATATCTCATATGTACAAATGGTATGGCATGTATGAGTGAAGGACATTTTATTTGAGAGTTATGGATATTTTATTGTGAGTGTTCCATACAATTTGAAACAAAAATTGAGAATTCAATAGGTCATTTATGTGTTATGGTCATTCTTTTTCTTATGATAAATATGTGTTTTTAATGAAACCTTTATTAATGAAGGGTTAATTTATTAACAAAACATCAATCTTGAAAGCAAAATTTTAAACATAACATTTCCTGAAAGGCAACATAAAAAGCTAAAACTTAAAAATAAATTATATGATGAGTAAAGAATAATCCAAATTCCAATTCTAATAAAAGATCCCTTTCTGATATAGGGAATGCGATAAGTGTCCATTTCAAGTGTTACTACTTAACCTCTAAGTTTTTAAGTTTAAATCTATGGTTACATTACATTTCATTTTCAAGTCTTTTTACTAGACTTTTAAATTTTAGATTCAAATTTCTTGTCACATAACATTCCATTTTAATTTTAACCAGATTTGTTAATTAAACCATCTTAATATCACCCACGATTTTCACGTATATTCACTTTGAAGCCCAATAAAGACTTGGTCTTTTTGGTCCCGTTTATATAGGGTAAATACGTTATTATTATAGTCTCTTCATGTTTACTTATTTCTTTTCGGCCTAAGTGAGATGGGAATCTCAGATATTTTAGGTTCAAATTTCTGGTTACATAATACTTTTTGTTGAGCCGAGAGTCTTAGTTTATATTTTTTTTAATGAAGAAATAAGTAAATTTGTCTACCTGTTTAAATTTTTTTGAAATAAGAATTAAAATTAAAAATTCATAAGTAAATTTGTCTATTTGTTTAAATTTTTGGGAAATAAGAATTAAAATTAAAAAATATGTTTTATTGAGTTCAGAAGAAGTTTATTCTACAGCGCAGTGTAATATAATTTTGTTCGTCCATCATCAATTTTACTCAAATAAAAGTTTAATTTTTTAAAAAAATACATAACTAATAAATATTTAAATAATTTAATATGTCCTTTATAAAAAAATGTCACTTCATAAAAAAAATCCCTCTCGTCTCATGATGGATCTATGCTTGTTTAAATAGAAAAATAATGTCCAATATAATTTTAAAAACGAATATGTTGTAAAATAATTAAAAGTAAAAAAAGTGCGAATCACATATTTAAATTTTATGCTTTTCAAAAATATTTTAACAAGAAATTTAAATAAACTATTTGAACATCTAAATTAACTAATTTATGTGGATATCAACTTCATATATATATTTATATATCTAAGTAAAACATAAATTTTATGATTACAATTTTAATTTGGTCCTATATATACTCTATTTATTATTCAAATATACAATTTAAACAATGAAAAATAACACATTGTATTTTGCACTTTAAAAAAATTACAATAAAAATTTGAAATCCATACTAACTAAAAATAAATTTATGTTAGTTATATAACATTCATTTTCACTAAACTTACACAATTAAACTAAGTCAATACCGCCCAAAAACTGCCGCTAACAGTTCTATAGTTTTTTACTTAGAAACCCACGAAAGACTTGAATTTATTTTGCCAAAATTTTCGGTCATACTTGTTCACGGAAGGTCCAGTGACAAAGCCAACCATTAATCATATTGACATTGCGGGGTCCTCCGCAGAACCGAATTTACAATCTAGAAAACCTTTCCTTGCGGTTCTCGAATTGGGTTCACACGCTCACCTTTCACTGTCGGGCCTACACGGACCCGACTCTAAATAGAGAAACTTTTACTGTCACACGAATTTGGTCTGCACGGTTTACTTTCAGCCAGGCTTCAGCAATCCCGGTAAGTTATCTTTCCTTTCAGCCAGGCTTCAGCAATCCCAGTAAGTTATCTTGCTCGAAATTTCAAAGTCGAGGGTTCTCGAATTGGGTTCACACGCTCACCTTTCACTGTCGGGCCTACACGGATCCGACTCTAAATCTAGAGAAACTTTTACTGTCACACGAATTTGGTCTGCACGCTTTACTTTCAGCCAGGCTTCAGCAATCCCGGTAAGTTATCTTTCCTTTCAGCCAGGCTTCAGCAATCCCAGTAAGTTATCTTGCTCGAAATTTCAAAGTCGAGGGTTCTCGAATTGGGTTCACACGCTCACCTTTCACTGTCGGGCCTACACGGATCCGACTCTAAATCTAGAGAAACTTTTACTGTCACACGAATTTGGTCTGCACGCTTTACTTTCAGCCAGGCTTCAGCAATCCCGGTAAGTTATCTTTCCTTTCAGCCAGGCTTCAGCAATCCCAGTAAGTTATCTTGCTCGAAATTTCAAAGTCGAGGAATGTAGTGTAATGATTTCTGATTGGAAAACCTCTCATCTCCGACCGAAACTCCTATTTCCATTTCTATTGTAAAGTTAATGCGCTTTGGCATGCGGGGCGATAGCCAGATATAACGTGCGGTGATGACTAAAAAAAAGGCGCGCGTTATATTTGGCTATCGCCCCGCATGTCACGGCGCATTAACTTTGCAATAGAGGTGGAAATAGGAGTTTCCGTTTTCTAGATGAAACTCTTATTGCTTTCGGATTATTATTCATAAATTAAATTCCATTGTTGCTAATTTTATTTAGTCTGGTACACACCCACAAAAAAAACTTAACCTTGTGAATCTTAGCACAATCTCCATGCCTATTAAGTTGGGTGGTTAGGGCATCCTGGATCACATCAGATTCAATATTGCTTTCTTAACCATGAATTTGTGAAAGGCCTTCAGGGAAAGGGGCCTTTCACAGAGCATTTATTCACTAAGTACATCTATTTTAAGGGCTTGGAGGAATCGGTGTGGTCGGGGGCGCATCGAATCCCAATGCATCATATATCTTGCGTAGTTTCAGACATGTTGTTCCGTGGCTCTGCGAAAATCTCCACTGGTTGGTGGTTGATGGACAACAAATCCTTGTTGTCAGTGATGCCATTAAAGGTATGCTAGGCTGCCAGATATTATCGGTCTCCTTTATCACACTCTCATCAAGTTGGGGTTCCATAATTTGGCCAGCCTCAAATCAGACATCTCCTTCCCTTTCCATGCTTCACTTTGGCCGCATGCTCAACAGTTAGGCATTCCAGATGCCTTGGCCGCTGAATGGGAATCTTTCTGCAATCTTCTCACTGAGGCTGGCATCTCATTCACTATCTAACTTGATCAATTCATTTGGGATGGTCGGATTCTAAAAGGGCGGATTGTTGCCAAGGATGTGCATGAATATATTTCCTCTAGCATCCCCCCTCTTCCTCTTGCAGGTTGCACCTCCAAATTCTGGCTATGGGAAACCCCTTTAAAAAATAAATGCTTCTCTTGGTTGGTCTTATACAATTGCGTCCTCACGTGGGATCAACTGCTTAAAAAAGGGTTTGTGGGGCCTTGTAGATGTTCTCTTTGCCGGTTGTATTTCGAGGATTGTCTCCATTTATCCCTGCGCTGCACCTTTGCTGCTAACATCTAGAATACAGTGCCGCTCCTCCTTGGTATCAATATCCATTTTGAATGCTCCTCCTTTCTTGCATGTCTTGAATCTTGGTCTCTTCAAGCCACTGTTTATAGAGTTGTCCCCCTTTATGTCTTGTGGCGCATTTGGTTATCTAGAAATAAGTTGATCTTCGAAGGCATTCCCTCACATATTATGTTTGTCTCCCTCCGAATTGTGACTCTTTTCATGGAGGTCAGCCCTTGGTACCCCAAAGCCCCAACCAGATCCATTTCATTCATTGACTTGGATGACAGATTCTTGATTTGCCTCTTTGATGGTGCTTGCTCGGATGGGGACTGTGGTTGTGGTGTATTACTCAAATTGGATCTCTCTGTCAACTACAAATTCTATTAGTCTGCTGGTGTTGGGGATAATTGTCGGGCTAAGCTCCTGGCTTTATGGGGTGCCCTCCATTGCCCCAAATGGCTAGCTTTAGACAATTTTCTGGTTGTTGAAGATTCCCTCTCGGCAATCAGATGGATTCAAGGCCGACGTACTCTAGATATCCCCTCATTTTGCAATTGAGCACATAAGACCTCGAAGCTGAGGTATGCCCTCATGGAGGTCTCTTTCCAACATATCTACCAAGAGCAAAACTTTGAAGAAAACCTTCTTTCGAAACATGGGGTGCCAATGCTTTTTGGTTATATGTTCTTCAATGTCTTTCAAAGTGGAGCGATCTGTGGACATGGGTTGTTTGAGCTAAAAGTTTTGCCACTTCTATTTTCTTTTTTCCTTTTAGGATTTTGCATGAGCTAAAGCCACTTCTATGTTTCTCTATCCCTATTCTTTTGTTGTTGTTACTCTTAGCAATGTATACCTCATTAAGAGACAAGGTATTTTTGGCTGGTGCTACGATCTATGTTGCTTGCTCTGATGGAAATTAGTAAGTTGTGTTGTCATCACTTGTTGAAGATCTATCAAATATGTAAAACATTCCTATTAATATAAGATTGTTCGACTAAAAAAAAAGGTTAATAAAAATTGACCATAAATTTGTATATGTAGACATTTCGCTGATTGCAAATATGTAGATTCTATCAAGTTAGTTTCAAATCAAGCAATTTCCTCTTTATCCCAACATTATTTCTTGTTATGACAAGGAGTCATGTGTAAGGATAGCTTATTATATTCTCAACCACTTATGTTGTGAGGAATTGGCAATCAATGGCCATCCTTTCAAATTTAGTGGCTAAAATAAAATTTCTTTTTATTTATTTAATTTGATATCAAGATCTTGTTCTTTCATATTGTCTTGACTATAACCATAATGTAATTTTTACTAAAAAAAAAATCTTGCTTTTCATAATATAAATTAAGGAAAAAAAACAAATTCAATAATTTCATATTTCTTACATATTAATAACAAAACTATTCTATATTTATTAATCTAAATTTCTCATTGGATGCTATTAAACTTTATTTAATTTGTTTCAACCGAGTTTATAGATCTTAAACTTTGGATATTTTAAAAATAAAAATAGTGGTATATCCCCAAACGAAATGGAAATCTTTCATTTAATCAGACTTCTTTTACGTTAACTATGGTATGCTGTTATCTATAAATTTTGCATATAACATATAACAAAGGGAAAGAAATAACACTTATGTGGCCGCATAATACTTAAAATTACAGAGATGAAAAACAAAGAACGGCAATCAAATTTCGACTTGACTGGTGCAAGGAACTGAAAATTCTAGGGTTGAACCAGGGAGATAATTTGTTGATGTGTGCAAGTGCACTGCTGATGTCTCATTTTTGTTTCCAACAAGAATATTCAGAACCCTTCTTTTTTAGTTACTCACACCAGCTCGATCGAGAAAATCGGCCCCAGAAAGTGCATTGTGGGTTCCCTCTTTTGACTGGATCGAGAAAATCGGGCAACTCAAAACCTTACTTTTCTACAACAGTGTTGTTGTCCCCACACGTATCCGTATTCTGGTACTCGAGCAATCACCGCTGATCTCTGCCAAGAAAAAGCTATCTAATAAAGAGATCCGAAATACGACGTCATGTGAAACTGACGTTTAGCAATGAAATTGTACCACATATGATACTAGATTGTCGGAGATGGGAAACTCTTATTTCCATCTTTATTGCAAAAATCTTTATGGAAAGTTAATGCGTCTTGGTCTTGACATGGGGTTGGTCTTGACATGGGGCGATAATTAAATATATATCGCCCTATATAACGCGCGGGATCATAGCTAGAGAAAAAAAAACCTTGCAGCACCGCCTTGCCTTGGTCATCGCCTTGCCTTGGTCATGATGACCGGCCCCATAGGAGTGGAAATAGGAGTTTCCTCTCAAAAACAATAAGGCCTTGCAGCACCGCCTTGGTCATGATGACCGGCCCCATGACAGCGATTTATGGTCCCATCGAGTGAGTATCTTCTTGAATTTGCATAAGATCCGGTCCCCGTCATCGACTGCAAAATACGTCCTATTAAAGAACCAAAACAACTTCTGTGGAACGTTAAATTCCACTTTTACGTCAATCTCGGTTCAGCGTCGTCGGTATCTTATAACAATGTGAGGATCTTTGAATACTAGTCTGTTAAATCAAATTTTCCTTTTGATATCTTTTCAATACTCATGATTAGACTTGTTTATTGCATCATCCTTGAATATTTATCCGTTAAATCAAATTTTCCATTTATTTATTTATTTTCATGACTGATGATTAAACTAGTTAATCGATTTTCTGGTCAAGGTAGTGACAACGAATAATTAGGGTTAATAAAAAGAGTTTACGGTGACTGTGATTTCTCGCCATAAAGTTTTCCTTTTCTTTCGGCCGTGCTTCACATGATCATTCCAGCGCCTTTTACTTTAGCTCGAAAGCCACTGGGAAATTCTAATAGCAATATCCGAAGCTGATCGCGATGTGAACAGAGCTCACAAAATAACATAAGTCCCACATGCAGCTCAAAATGTCCTCTCTAGTTGAAATATAAAGAGATTGTTCAGGTTATTCATGTCCCATCGTCCCTATTGTTCGTATTTCATCGGTGACGTATTGCAATACGCAACGAACGCCTAGGGCTATGATTTAAAGAAAAGTAGGTCCATCTTTGGATTAATAAAGGAAATGGGCAGATAATTGAAGTAAGTATATAATTTTACTCTCACATGTTATCTAAATTCATTAAGATAAGACATTATCCATCTTATTTAGGAAATAAAATTATTAATTTTCAATTGAAAAAGGTAGATTTTGCAATCCTTTCTACGAGATTTTTAAACAATAAAAAATTGTATTGGTAAGGATAATGAGGAGCATTATCTTCTTCGCAAGTGTTTCATCGTATGTTGGATTTTGGGATAGCATTTAAATGGGTTTTGATGGATTAAAAGTTAGTTGATGGTTAGAGAATAACTTAAAATGCCAAGTAACACATAATAGAGATGGTGTTATTGAGGATACAAGATTAAATAGTCATACAATATTATGGAGAGATCTCTTCAAAGTTTTTTAACAATGTTTAATGATGATTATATTAATATTGGCTAGTTTTAAATTTATACTCTATATAAATTAATAAAATTTATGTGATAACTTAGACTAATTAATATATTTCAACATTTTCTTTAATTATGACAATTATTGCATGGTTGTCTAAATATTAGCTAGGGTTTCAATTAGATCAAATTAAAAAAATTATTTTTCTTTTGCATACAAATGCAGGTTGTTCTTCATAGTATGTTGTATAAGTCGTTTCTTCTTTTCACTCCAAATTTTATATTATGCATAGCCTTCCTTGTTTATTAGCTTCAACTTCTTTAATTTTTTCTCTTCTACTTTGTGGTCTATATTTGGTTTTTCATCTACATGTTGATTAAAATTTTCTCTCAATCCTTATAAGATCAAAAACATCTTTGTTTTCTTTCATTCCTTCTTCCACTATCACAAAATTTTCAACAATTTTGATGATTTTTTTTAATCTTCCTTGTTCCTTTTTCTGTTGTAGCTAGCATAATTTTGCCATTTCCTCTTTCATCTATATTATACTTGGGATTTGCAAGCTACTCCTTAAGAAATGTTAATTTAGCTTGATCATCAAATTCAACATTCACTACTAGGTTCTTCTCACATTTTGCTATCGTTGTTGCAAAGGAAATTTCAATTTCATCTTCCACTTGTGTATACATACACTAGAATTCTATTTCTTAACCATGACACTTTGTATCTTGTATAGAATAACTATTTTCTTCTATAATTTCTTCAACATATTTTTCTATAAAGTTTAGGTCAATTGTAGTATCCGTGTCTTTTATATCTTCTTTAACATCAGTAGGCTCTTCCACAACTTTTCCAATTACTTCATCGATATCAATATGTTGCAATTCTTGGGTCACAATAATCACTTCATCAACACATCCAACACCCTATCGATCAATGGTTCCCTCCCTTTACCTATATACCATCACAAGAGTATTCCAAGCTTCTATTGCCCTCATTCATCTTGTAATTTTTGTAAGGATGTTGTCATTCAATTATCGTTGAAAAAGAAAAATTGATGCTGCAACATCCTTCTTTTTCACTCTAAATTGATCCCTATGATTATGAGTGATAGCCTCATAGGCTCTCTTACAGATTCTTCAAACCCATTCAAAAGAACAACCCATTGTGTTTTTGCATGAATTTGATCACTATCTTAATGGACCCAAAATCATAATTTTATAGAATGACATTACAGAAATTTTGAGGTCTAAATTGGGTCTTCCAAGGAAAAAAATAAAATAATAATTAAAATAATGAAATATGATTTTTTATTTTTGAAGAAAAAGAAAGGAAACTACTTTTTTTTTGTTCTATTTTTGGCTTATCTCCTTATAAGTTTACTCAAACATCAAGTGTAGATACTCATTGTGTTATGTCCCCAATTTTTGTGAGTGCCAAAATTCAGTAATGAGTTTTGCCAATTTTGGAAATATTAAATAAAAAGGAGAAAATATTATTTTGTGGAAGAAAAACAAAAACTTTTATTTTAATGAAGAATGGTGATAAAATAATATTTTATTAGAAAAGGGAGGCAGTTATTATTGTAATGGAGAATGATGAAAAAGTAATATTTTATTGGAGAATGGAAGAAAATTATTACTTTATTGGAATGGTGGTAAATTACTATTTTATTCAAATGGTGGCAAAAAGTGGAAAATAGCCCCCACTAATAAAATAATAAGGAAAAACAAAGGATCTAGAAGCTAGAGGGGGTCTCAATTAAGAATTATAAAAGGAGGAGGAACTCAATTGCAAATCATTATATCTTATCATTTCTATTTGACATCTAAGATTAAGTTCTCTTGAGTTGTTCAACCAAGATAGTCAATGTTGCTTAGCACAAGGGATTTCCAAGAGGAAATTCAAACTTTATCTTTGGAGAACTTAGAGTGTCTCCCTAGTGAAGCTCCGAGGGAGTCTATTTCAGAACTTCCATTGGATTTTATTGCAGAAAAATGGCAGAGAAATTTGTTATTTCTAGGCGCAGAGGACAAACCCCAAAGGTTATTTGGAGCAACATCTTTCTATTACAAGTTATGAATTAAGATATTTTCTATTGGTGAGAGGAGGAGTTTGGCACCATTTTTCAGAGTCATTCCTATATCTTTTGGCTAGGCTGAAATTTCTCTTATAGAGGGTGTGCAAGGGTTGGAGAACATAATTTTTGTTGGTGTTTGGTACTTATCTTTTCTAGGAATCTTTAATTGGGAGTGATAGATATTTTCTTGAGGATCTTTGTGCACAATCTCTCAGGCACTTGTTGGAGAGTTTTATCAATTCTCAATAGTTACTCTTTTGTTGGGCGCAATACTATGTAGCTAGAAATTTGGTCTATTTTGGGCATTTTGGGTCACCCAAAATTAACCCAAACAATTTATGGGTTTTGTTGGTTTGGGTGTGACGAGCTTATAGCTAATTTTATAGAATTTTTTGGAAAGTATTCAAGCTAGAATCATGCATTCTTATTGTATGGGTAATTGCTAGTCAGCTCAACATTTTTCATGACATTATGGGTACGATTTTAGCTTGGAGTTAAGCCAACCCATTTGTGGGTTTTTATGGGTTTGGTGTGAGGAGCACCAAGTTAAATTTTCATAATTTTCTGAGTTTTTTCAAGGGCATAAATTCCAATTCTTCTCCAACAGTAGTAACAACAACAACAATAATATTTTTTGGGGTTATTTTCACTTTTGGGGTTTTGAGTGTTAGTTGGACTTAGCCCAATATTTTTCTGGGTTTTGTAGATTTTGCTGAGATAAGCCTCTAATTACTTTTGCAAAAATTTTATATCTCAGGGTATAAATCATATTTCACCTCCAGTAGTAACAAACGTAGTATTTATGGGAAGTAATCTACATGTGCAACTTATTGATTTCTAGTTCTTTTTTGGAGGCCCGATTTATTATTTTAGTAGATATTCTATGACCATCACTACAACTATTTATCTCGAGAGCTTTGTATGTAATTTCTCTAGTAAAAAATAAATATGCTCAGTTATCCATTTCTTTTGTTATTTGCAATTGTGGCATTTTTGGGTTTATTCAGAAATGTTATTTTATTTTTTTCCGCAATTTTATGGTTCTTGTTCTGCAATTTCTTAGAGAAATTTATGGTAGAAATTTTTGAGCAATTTCTCAAGAAGATTAGGAAAAATTATAAACTATGGCATTAAAGTGGTATCAAAGCATGATCTTCTCTAGTTGTCGGGAAGCTAGCATGATCATGGTGGTGTAGGAATGCACGCATAGTGATTGGTGAAATTTATGGACACTACAATGACACGAAAGGGGAGGAATACACAAAGAATCATGGAGGAGATCCTCAGAAACAACGAGAAGATAATAAAGATGTTAGCCGAATTATGTATTAGTAAAAGAATAAAATCAAGTAATCCTCATCCTTATAACAGAGGCATTAGAGGTGTGCAAGCCACATGAATGAATCTAATTACACCGTATGGGAAAATTCTGTGGAACCAGTGCATTAGACCTCCTCAAGAGTAGTGGTCAGCATGGGAGTAGTTGGATGATGGGACCAAAAGGAGATTTTACTTCATATCATGGGGCCTAGGGTGCAGGTTCGCTAACAATGAGCCTGAGGGAGGAGGTTGACTAGGAGACTGAGGGCATACATGATTGTGAGGAGCATGTGGATACACATAGTGTGACACAAGAGCCACCTTTGTTGGAGTTTCTTTTGGTAGAGTTGGTTGACACATTGGTGGAGATAGTTCAACATACACTTGTTGATGAGGTGTCAGTGGACATAGAGTTACCTGGCATTGATGAGGTATCATGATACATATCGGCAGTTGATGAGGTGGTAGGAGACACAAAGGTACCCAGATTTGTGACTAAGTTTATAGATGTTAGCCACCCACAATAGTTTCATTAGCACCAAATTGGCCTTCTAAGATTGAAATAGAAGGCCACAATAATCTGAAAGACCATTCTAGAGTAGAACCAAGAGCTAGATGGCATGAGAGTGGTTTGTGTAGAGACAACGACCAAGCTCAATCGTGTTGGGGAACAATTGCATTCGCTAATGGTATAGTTAGAGGAGTACACATTGGAGCATCGAAGCAACCCTCTTCTAAGAAATATAGGTTAGGCTAATAACATTATCAGGTTACCTCTGCACATTGCAAAGAGAGAGGCATAGCTACCTATGAATATCTCATGTGTTTACCATGATTGTGAGATGAGGTGACATAAATTGTGCAAAAGAAACATTCGTAGGTTGGAGTTGTTGCGTGTATGGGTACACATGCATTCGACCCTGCACTTGGGGGTGAATGTCATGATATTATGGGTTGGTACACGGTGGAGTGGGCTAGATTTATGGAGAGGGTATTACTCGAGAATGAAGCTTAGAATTAGCTTTTAGATATTGGGGAAATGGAGGCCTAAGTTGGCATTGGGATCTAGGTGGGGTTTCCTACTAGATTCTTGAGATGCAAGATGACGGTTCTAGGGATCCATGTGGGATTCCCCATCACATCATGGATGTGGCTAGTGAGGGCATTGGCGATGTGATGGATCTAGTGACTGAGAATCCCCACATTTTTAGATCTCCGTCAAAATTAGTGATGGGTGATGAGCCTTAGTATTACAACAAGAATGTTACAACTCCCAAGGCTACCAATTTTATTTATCAACCCAGGGTTCATACAAACTTAACAGGTATTGACACTATATGTGCAATATAAATTATGTCCTTCCTTCAGTGTCATGATGTAATGGAGTGAATGTAATGAAATCAAATCCTAAACTAATTGCAGAAAATGAAATGCTTGAAATGGAAACCTTAACCTATTGCAGTAAAGGAAATACAAGGAAAGAAAACATATTCTAATTGTATAGAGTAAAGATCATGAATTAAATATCAATAATTATATTTCAAAGAGTTTAGATCCATTGACATAGTTCATTGGACGTGGAAATCAAGAAAATCATTATTGTATTATCTAATTCATAAATATGTCCATTGACCTAAATTGTTGGGATGTTTTGCAGGGGTAAAAAGGCAAGTCATAAGTGGTATTTAGTCTTCCTTAATGATTTATTTAGAGCCTAGGAGTGATGATTCAACCCTAAGGGACAAAAACCAATTTTTTTTATGAAAATCAGGGAAAGTATATACATGATGGAAGATTGATACCAGGAAGTTATAGATTTTCTATAGGAAGATATAATTCACTTAATGACAAAGAAATCAAATAAAAATTATATGGGACAATTATTTTCTATTGAATATGATATATTAGGTGTCCATTACAAGTGGAATCACTCAAAAATGCCCCTGTTAACACATGCTAAAAAATAGGAGAAAATTACTAGTCTAAAATCTAGAAATTTGAGAACTAGTGAGCTAGTTAATCTATCAAATGCCTAACCTAATCAAGTGAAAATGAAATGGGGTAAATTTTATTATTAATTGTAATTCATTTTTTTATATAATGAAATTTGAATCAACTTGATTGAATTTCGTTAGCATGTTCTAAAAAATAGCAGAAATTTACTACTATTTTCCACAAGGGACTTCTAGAAATTTAGATTTGGGAATAAGCAAACTAATCCAAGTAGCTCAATGATTACTATGACCTTCCAAATTTGTTCCAAGGATTAAATCATGCTTGTGATCCTGCAAAATTACTTACTTTAACCATTTAACCCAATCCCACAACAAGGAATCATCAATACTAAATGCAGAAATAGAAAAAAACAAGAACAAGAGATGCATGTGAATAAGAAGAGAATAGAAGAAAAGTAAATTATACAAAAGGGATCTGAGGCTCTTAGGATGGCCAAGCCCAAGGAAAATCAGATTCCTATGAGGGAGACCAAGATTTAAAAGCTAAAAATGGTACCAATTTTCATTATTTCCATCAATACAATTACATTGTTGCAAGAAATGAAAGTGGAGCTGCAAAAATATGACTTCTCTCCACAAATAGACTAAGAAAATTCAACCCCTAGAGGAAATTTTGACTTGTTACTTATACAAATTATTAGGAAGAATTCCACATGAAAGGAGGAAGATTTCACCTCCAAAATCCCTCAGATAGTGGATATGGTTCCCAACACTAAGAATCAACATTAAATGACATGGAACACATTCTTAGATTTTCTCAATCACTGGAGCTCCAAATTTATGCATGATTTCATTATATCTTGTTGATTTATCATTCAATATTGATACTCCTATGGTAGGGAGAAAGTCCCTAAATTATCTCCTCATCCAAATCTTCATAATCTGCCCAATATTCCACAAAAATAAATAATATTAGGCATAAATATGTAATTATCCGTAAACCTTCTTAAGGAACATATGAAAGTTAAAAATAAATTATCTAATGAAAAAATAGAGGTTTAATGTGTTGAAGGAAGGTTAGATGGGCCTTAAATTATGTCTAATTTGGAGGCCCATCATACCCCCATGCTGAAAGTGCAGCTCATCCTCTGAGCAACTTAGTGACCTCATTATGCCTCATTCATTGCCCTCCTGGCCTCTCTCTTGTACATTCCTACCCTTTTCCCCTTATGAAAGACGTGTTCTTGAAGATTTTTCAGTTTGGCGAGGTCTTCCACATCATTTTCCAATCTTCTGCTACCTCTTTCAACCATTTGGACACCTCTAACACCCTTAGATGAGATCTTGTAACAACGCAGAGCATCCTGTAGCAGACTTGTAGAATTATGTAGCACATCATAAAATATATCAAATATTGACTAAAATTTCACCTTATTCTTAGTTTTTTCCTCTTAGCTTTCTATATCATCTTTTAGGCTTTGAACAAAAGCTAGAAGAGATAAGAGACCTCTTAGAAAGCCTATTTTCATCACTGCGGTTTGAGTTCTATTTTGATGGTGAATGCCCTCTTGCCTTTTGTTTCCTTATTCTTCTCTTTGGTGGCCTAGATGATTGCCTAATGGGCTTTAGATTTATCTGTTTTGATTAGGTCTCTCTTAGGCACTGCTATTTTGGTTTTTAGCACAAATTGTTCCTTTCTTCCTTCTTGCTCTTTGAGTTTTTCTTTTGGGTAATTTCCCTCTTCTCCATATACTTCTACTTTTTCATTAACTTCTTCTTCTCCTTCTTCTTGGTTGTGATATTTCTATGGTTAGATACACCCCCCATAGCTTTCAATACAACTTTCCAAAGTTTCCAAGGCAATTGTCTATTTATGTTAGAAGTTTTATATATTTTTGTGTAATGAAGGTTTTTATGGCATAGAAAAAGAATGAGCTTTCTTATATTTCCTGGAGGAAGTATGATTTCATGCTCACTGAAAAATAATTTCAATTCCCCTTATTATTAGGCTCAATTTGAAGGAAACATCCATATTTCATTTTTTCTATTTCTAAATATTTATCAAAAGTTTCCCATAGGTTGCACTACTTAAAAAATGAAAAATTTTGCAGGATTATTGTTCACATATAGAAAGGATAAATATGTATTTACCCTTTATTATTGTGTTGTCCTTCAAATCCTAGGGTTTAGGAGTGAAATTCCTCAAAATTAGTGTCTTTTGCAACAATTTTTACCTTCCTGTTTCTCCTGTAGCAGCTATGTTTTCTCTTGGAGTAGGGAAAAATCTTCTTGCAGCTAGTCAGTCTTGGCACCCCAGGTTTTTGGCTTTCTCAATGAGGCTTTGGTTGCTTCCCCTTAGCTTGGAGGGAGGTTATTCCTTCAATCTGCTCCTTAGTTCCCTCTAATTTTTTTTTTTGCTGACAGGTCGATTGCTTAATTGTGATTAGGTTTCCTGAGGGAGGTTGAGGCTTTTGACCCATCCTTAGCTTATAAAACCTTGTCTCTCATGCATTGACAACAAATTTCTAGCTATAATACGCTCAAGAGAAGAGGTGAAGAATATTGAATACCTATACCTACCTGATGGTTGTTGGAGAGGCATGCATACTACTGTTGAGTTGCTGATCGATCCATGCTTCTCTGGAGGTGATAATTTCCTTTGTTTTCTTCTGCACATGTCTTCATAGCTTGATGATTATTTGACTGATAAGGTTGTTGTATGAAAGTTTCTTTCTAGTGCCCATTCTGCTACTTGTGGAGTGGATGAGTGATGAAAGTGGTTGAGGTACCTCTCTGAACCTTCCCTAAAGAAGACATGACGTTTTGACCCCTTTGTCCAACCAAATTGCCTTTTGTAGCTTCTTCTCGACCAACTTGTAGTCCTACAGGATCTTCCTATGGAAATTACAGTATTCCTGTAGCAATCTTGTCTTATGTATATCTCTCAAATGATAGACTGGATTGATAAAAAATTGAGCATGTTGAAATCATCCTTATGCACCTCCCCATAAAACATCTTGGTTGTTGGATGCACAAATCATGAGAAAATAAAAAATAGTTGTATGTGATGGAGGCTAATTTCTCGAAAGGTGTGCACTGGATTTTTTTGAAATTGCTTGAGCATGTTACCATCATCCATATGCATCTCCCCCTGAAACAGACCGACAATTGGATGCACACTTTTCATGATATGATAAAAACAATTTCCTTCCCTATGTATTTTTACTTCCTATAGCAAGACAGATCCTTCCTATAGCATTTTAGAAAAACAAGGAAAATGAATGAGAAAAGCTTGGAAAATATGGGTGGATGGTGGAAATAGATGAGGGTGATGTATTGGTATGGCCTTGGTCCTGTTGTAGCATCTGAGAAAAGGAGGAGAAATTCTGAATTTGACTTCTTTTGACTAGGTTTGTGATCAACTTTTCTTTTGGTAGCTAACTTGTTTTTGTTGCTTGCAGAGGTTGGAGAGAACTTGCATTCATGAGAGAGATACATGAAGCAAATATTTTATTTATTTGTTTTTTTCTTCTAGGCCTACTAGCTTCCTTAATGAGGTTTTCAACTAGTAGGTTTTCCCAGGCACCTCAAAGGAGGTTTTCACCTAGGATCTTTCGTTTTTTCTCTTTTTTTCCTTATTTCCAGCCCATTGACCACCTCATGGAGGTTTTAAATCAGTGAGCCAATGTAAAGTGCCTCAAAGGAGGTTTTCAACTGAGATTTTTTTTTTTTCATTTTCTATTTCTTTTCCTATCCTACTCTACTAGAAAAAACAAAATCATTTTCAAGTATAGGAATACTTCCAATGGAGCGACTTGCATAACAAGATGATATATGAGATCATGTGCAGGCACGAAACATATGCTTTGACATGTACCTAAATGTGAGATACCAATTTCTTTGACTGAGATGAGGTTAAAAATTGTTGAAGAAGAGTGTGTTACTACAACTTAACAATTTTTTGGAAACATATTTCAATATATATGTGATGCCCCTGGTCCACTTGTTGATTTGAATCATATTGGATGTCTTCTTCTTCCATGAAATTCATATCTTCTTATTTTTGCTGATTATTCTCTTGAACACATAGAGGATCTAATGGTGAACATGATCCAACTTTCTAAGTCTCTGATTCTAATGTTTGCTTTTAATCAAGTGTATCCCATGATTCTTTGGTCTTCTCATTTGAATCTTCTTTTTCTAAATGTTTTCCTCTAATGACATCAATAGAACATCTTTTTTGCAATACCTTTCTTGATCTAGGATGAATACCATTTAGATAAAGAGGAGATTTTTGGAAGTATTGTACCTTAGTATTGTAAGTGGGCTAAGCTACTTCCTTGTGTGGATTTGGAAATGGTGGTATAGGTAGTTGAGTGGGATTGAATATTTGAGATGTATGTGGTAGGGGTTGTGGTTGTGGTGGAGGTGGATGGTAGGGATAACATGGAGTCGGGTATGGAGGATATTGATGAAAATATTGAGGATATTGTGGATGGCTCCCATAAGTTCCTTGCCAACTTTGTTGCCAAGATTGAGTTAGGGGTTCAGACGGCCAAGGTTGCCAAGGAAAGGGCATGTTCTAATTACTTTGAGATGGATGTGCATAAGCTAGAAATTGTGAAGTAGGCTCTTGCATCATATCAGTTTGAATAGGCTTCCATGGTCCTCTTGGAGCTACATAACATAGATGCATTACCAATTGACTTGCTCCATTGTCCTCTTGGTAAATTTCCTTC
The DNA here is from genome assembly GCA_000404065.3 of Pinus taeda. Classification (NCBI taxonomy): domain Eukaryota; kingdom Viridiplantae; phylum Streptophyta; class Pinopsida; order Pinales; family Pinaceae; genus Pinus; species Pinus taeda. The sequence goes on from APFE031376269.1 coordinate 20,344, forward strand.
AAACTTGGTAATGATGGGAAATATTTAATAACATGTGATTCTGCATGGACAACACAAATATCAACATCTTCTTTGTCCTCACATTGTATTCTTAATATTTCTACTTGTTTGCTTAGATTGCTAAGAATTTATGTTTTAAAGTCATCAAACAAACTCCCAATTTTAGTTTGAATTACTGGTCTTGATGTTGATTCACTTACTCTTTCCTTTCCTCTTGATATGTGCTTGCATATATCACAAATTTCTTCAAATGATAATTGTTATACATCACCTCTACTCATGAGATCAAAGATATAAATCCACTCATCTCTAATTGTTCTAAGTAATAGGGTTTGTAGCGTGCCAAATCCTGAATGATGTAATTTCCCCTCTTAACATTATCCATTAACCTCTCTATTAGATCCTCAAGGCTCTCATCTTGTTTTTTATTCATTCTAAATATTTCTTCCTTAAGATCATGGTCTTTATATTTTTCTAGAAATATCGTTTGCATATCATTCCTTGACCTTTTTAAATTAGTCCCTAAACTCATGAACCATTTAAGAGCTCTATCTTTCAATGTTTCCAGAAACAATCTCAATTTTTTAGTGTTTAATAAGTAACCATAAGATCTACAAACAATTTCAAATTCAAAGAGAAATGTTTCCAGATCCTCTGACCTTAGACCATGATAGTTTGGAAGAAAAGATGGAGGGATGTTCTTCATGTGCACACTAACATCAATATCCTGAATGGGAAATCCAAGAGGATCTTCCTCATTGTCATCATATTCATCCATTTATCCTACCTTCTTTATCACCTCTTCTTCTTCTACCTGCAAAAATGAATGGTGATGTGGATCTTACTGAACCACGTGATCAAATGGGGGGGTTGGTGTTGGAGTTTTTTTTTTTTGAATAAGAATGTTACTGAAATGCAATTTTATGTTCTTGGAATGAAATGAACTGAATAGTGAAGAAAATGATGCATACTTTGACACCTCCCCAACAACGATGCCAAAACATGATGAGCCTCAGTACTATAACAAGAATGTTGCAACTCGCAATGCTACCAACTTTAGTTATCAACCCTGGATTCGTATAAACTTAAGAGGTATTGGCACTATATGTGCAACATACATTGTGTCCTTCCTTAATTTTCATGATTTAATGGAGTAAACGTAATGAAATCAAATCCTAAACTAATTGCAGAAAATGAAATGCTTGAAATGGAAACCTTAACTTAATGTTGGAAAGAAAATACAAGGAAATAAAACCTATGCTAATTGCATAAAGTAAAGATCACAAAACAAGTATCATTAATTACATTTCAAAGAGTTTAGATCCATTGACAAAGTTCATTGGATGTGGCAATCAAAAAATCATTATTGCATTATCCAATTCATAAATCTATCCATTAACCCAAATTGTTGAGATGTTTTGGAGGGGTAAAAAGCAAAGTCTTAAGTGTTCTATAGTTTTCCCTAATCATTTATTGAGAGCCTAGGAATGATTATTAAACCCTAAGGGACACACACCAAGTTTTTTGAGAAAATCTAGGCAAGTATATACATGCTGGAAGAGTGCTACACGAAGTTACAGATTTGCTACAAGAAGATATAATTCACCGAATGACAAATCAAATAAAATCCAAATTGGATGGGACAATTTTTTTTTATTTACTAGGATTTATTAGGTCTCCATTCCAAGTAGAATCTCTCAAAATTACCCCTATTAACACATGCTAAAAAATAGGAGAAAATTACCAGTCTAAAATTTAGAAATTCGAAAACTAGTGAGCTTGCTAATCTATGAAATGCCTAAGCTAATAAAGTGAAAATGAAATGGGGTGAATTTTGTTATTAACTGGATTTTTTTTTTTATCTAATTCAAGTGGAATCAACTTGATTGAAGCTTGTTAGCATGTTCTAAAAAATATCAGAAATTTACTACTGTTTGCCACAAGGGACTTGCAGAAATTTAGATTTGGGAATAAGAAATCTAATCTAAGTAGCTAAATGATTACTATGACCTTCCAAAGATGTTCCAAGGTTTAAATCATGCTTTTGATCCTGCAAAAAAACTTACTTCAACCATTTAACCCAATCCCACAACAAGAAATCATCAATGCGGAAATAGAAAAAAAATAAGAACAAGAGATGCATGTGAATAAGAAGTGAAAAGAAGAAAATTAAATTATACAAAAGGGTTTTGAGGCTATTGGGATGGCCAAGACAAAGAAAACTCAAAGTCATATGAAGGATACCAATATTTAAAAGATGGAGATGATACCAATCTTTATTATTTCTATCAATACAATTACATCTCTACAAGAAATGAAAGTGGAGCTGCAAAAATATGAGTTCGCTCCACACGAAGACTAAGAAAACTTAACCCCTAGAGGAAAATTTGACTTGGTACTTATACAAAATGACTAGGAAGAGTTTCCCATGAAAGGAGAAAGCTTTCCCCTCCAAAATACCTCAAATAGTGGATTTGGTTCCCAACACTAGGAATTTGGATTAAATGACAAGGAACACATTCCTAGATTATCTCAATCATTGGAGCTCTAGAATTTGTGAATGATTTCATGATATCTTGTTGATTTATTATTCAATATTGATCCTCCTGAAGTAGGAAGCAAGTCCCTAAATTATTGCCTCCTCCAATTCTTCATAATATGCCCAATATTCTCACAATATTCCACAAAAGTAAATAATATTAGGCACAAATATGAAATTATCCATAAACCTTCCTAATGAACATATTAAAGTTAAAAATACATTATCTAATGCAAAAAGAGAGGTTTAGTGTTCTGAAGGATGGTCATGTTGGCCTTAATTTATGTCTAATTTGGAGGCCCATCAACGGGTTGGGCTAACATGGGAGCAGGTAGACTCTGTGAGTTGTTTGAGCATGTCTGTTGGACATGGAGTCACGAGATGATTAACATACTATGATAGGAATGTTTTAGAGGAGTTGGCAACGGTAGGCTACTAGAAAGTACCTTGTATGGGGCCGAGGGTTCTCCCCAATTATGTGGGGTACAATGGTCATGGAGGAGGGGCATATTGTTAGCAATGCCACTTGTACATAGGGTGAATCACCTCTCGTGTGTCACAGGGTGGTTTTGGAGGCAGGGCTCATGCATCAGAGGGTATGGTGATGCAATAGTAGAGGTGGAGATACCCGTAGGGTGCGGGCCAATGTGTACTATCTCAACTTTAGATCATGGAATCAAGTGGCATGTAGGAGCATGCAACCTCAAGTAGTGGTTTATAGGTGAGCACATAGATGCACGTCGGTATGTTGTAATGTGTGGATGTGCACCATGGAGTGGGAGGAGAAACTTACACCACATCTAGTCTCCTAGTGGAGTGACTTATGCATGGGTGCATATGGGGCCCCATATTGTACAAACTGTTAGAGGAAACGGGACATGGGAGGCTCACCCTAGAAATTTTGATGAGCCACTAAGCATTATGGGAAGGAGGGGGACTCTTAAATTAAGTCATTTGGGGGGGGTGAAAAATCTAATAGATATAGAATGATGGATCGTGTGGTCTACAACCAAGGTAGCACATGTTCCACTCTTCGAACAACACTTGGGGAGGTAATTACGAGGGAGTTTCGTGATACACTTTTGGTGAGGTAGCTTAAGGTGTTACATGAGCATGAGGGTCAGTGGATGGTACGCTTCATCTACAGGAGGGTGCTCCAACTCCAAGCATTGTTTAGGTTTATTATTAGTAGTTGGGATAACATATTCCACTGTATGGTTTGTGAGGAGAAGAGAAATTTGGCATGTACAGGGTTGATTATTGATGACTGGTGGTCATCTGATTACATACATGAGCCAAACACAATGCACATATTAGTTTTGGTAGATCGCAGGGCTTCACAGCAGAAGCCAGTGAAGAGTGGGAATTGTGAACTTCTAGTGTGGTTTTGGGATCCAGGGATTCAGTTGGTGATCGATTGTTCCACTTCATGGTGAGTATGACCAAGATAGTAGGTGATTCAACTCATTTTTTTGGTTGACACGTGGGTAAACATGTGGTCCTCATTATATGGTAACGTAGGTTGCTGCTCAGTATCGAGGTTGGACTTGGAGTGGTAGACTCTAGAACTAATGAGTTACCCTTGCAACTTGGGCATTTCTTCGATCATTGCAAATATTATGGTAGAGTGTTATAGGAGAGGAGCCTCCATGTTAGGCAACTAGTAATTACTAGGTTGTTTTAGTGTCAGCAAGGTAGTTTCACACTACGATGGGCATAGGATCCTCGCATCATAGGATTTGGTAATTCAACTACCCTTAGGGATGAGATGGTTCCTACATGGGAAGATCACTCAAATATTCAATTAGGTTTTAGTAGTTTGTTTTTCACATGCAGGACTTCAAAAACATGGTTGGTTGATCAATAGTAGGAGAGAAGGGGGAGCCCATGCAGGAAAAGATTCATCTCCATGGTAGTTGGATTATGTCCTCGGGATCCTACTCTTGAAGTGCATCATATTTACTACATAGTAGGGCAAATTCAGGAGGATCTGACCAAGATTTTTTATTATTGTGATGCTCTACTTATTGATAGTATGTGGAGGGATTCTATAGCTTATACCTAGTTGGAGAGTGGGTGGAGCAAGGGGTGGTCCATGTTGATTAGGATGGCTTTAGATCCCAGTATCGAGAGACTCCTTTATGACAGGATAGCGCATGAGACAAGGATGACCTAATGACATATTTGAGACCTTAGTATTATTTGTAGTGACCATTTGGGCCAATAGATAGTGGTGGGATCTTGTTTAGGCACTCTTTGAGGACAAACAATTTTTGGCACGGAGGACTGTCATGTCCCCAATTTTTATGAGCGCCAAAATTCACTAAGGAGATTTGCCAATTTTGAAGATATTTAATAAAAAGGAGAAACTATTATTTTGTGGGAGAAAAGTGGAAATTATTATTTTAATGGATAGTAATATTTTATTAGAAAAGAGAGGTAAATTATTATTTTATGGAGAATGATAAAAAAAATATTTTATTGGAGAATGGATGAAAATTATTATTTTATTGGAATGGTGACAACTTATTATTTATTCAAATGGTGGAAAAAAGTGGAAAATAGCCCCCACCAATAAATTAAGAAGGAAAAATGGAGGATCTAGAAGCCAGAGAGAGGCTCCATCAAGAATTATAAAAGGAAGAGGACCTCAATTGGATTTATTTCTATCTTATCATTTCTATTTGACATCTAAACTTGAATTCTCTTGATTTGTTTAGCCAAGACAACCAATGTTGCTTAGCACAAGGGATTTCAAACTGGAAATTTCACCTCTAGCTTCAGATAACTTTGAGTGTCTCCATAATGAGTATTTGGGGGAGTCTATTTCAAGACTTCCATTGGAGTTTATTGTAGAAAATTCACACAGATATATGTTATTTCTTGGTACAAAAGACAAACCCTAGAGGTCATTTGGAGAAACATCTTTCTATTACAAGTTTCAGGTATTTGAATGATATTTTCTACTAGTTAGAGGAGGATTTTGGCACCAATTTTTTCAGATTTGTTCCTGTATCATTAGCTGAGGCCAGATTTTCTCTTTTAGAGTTTGGGTAGGGGTTGGAGAATAAATTTTTTGTTGTTGTTTGGTGATGGAATTTGTTGGTCATTTTTACTTGGGAGTGATAGTTATTTGTTGGGGGATATTTGTGCACAATATATCAACCATTTGTTGGAGAGTTTTATCATTTCTCATTGGTTTCTCTTTTGTTGGACACAAAACTGCGTAGTAGGAAATCTGCTCTATTTTTGGCATTTTGGGTCAACTAGAATTAGCTTAAATGATTTCTGGATTTTCTGGGTTTGTGGGGCCTATAGTTAATTTTATAAAAAAAAATTGGGAAGTATTCGTGCCAGAATTGTGCATTCTTATTTTAGGGTGTATTATTAGTTAGTTGGGAAGTTTGCACCACATTATGGGTTCAATTTTGGCTTGGAGTTAAGCCAAACCATTTTTTGGTTTTTCTAGGTTTGGTGTGAGGAGCTCTGGGTTAAATTTCCATAATTTTCTAAGTAGTTTCAAGGGAAGAAAAATCCAATTCTTCTCCAATAGCAGCAATGACAACAACAATATTTTTAGGGTAAATCACACTTTTGGGGCTATTAATGCCAACTAGAATTATGACAATATTTTTCTGGGTTGGGTACATTTTGTTAAGAGAGGCCTCCAGTTAATTTTGGAGAAAATTTGAGGGCATAAATCATAGTTCACCTCCAATAGAAAGAACAATATAATTTATGGGCAGTAATCTCTAGGTAAAGCTGATTGATTTCCAATTTTATTTTGGACACCCGATTTATTATTGCATTGGATCTTTTGTTGTCATCACTGAAACTATTTCTATCGAGAGCTTTGTATGTAATTGCTCCAATAAATAAATAAAGTTGGGTTATTCTCCATTTCTTATGTTGTTTGTAATTGTGTCATTTATGGGTTTATTTAGAAATTTTATATGATTTTTCCAACAATTTCATGGTTTTTGTTGTGCAATTGCTAGGGGAAATTTATCATAGAATTTTTGAAGCAATTTCCAGAGGAAATTAGGAAAAATTCTAAATCAGGACATTATAGTCATATCTAGAGCATGATCTTGGTCATCTATGGGGAAGATATCAAGATCATGAAGGTGTAGACATGCATGCATAGTGATTGGTGAAATTTATGGACATTACAATGGCACGAAAGGTGAGTAGTACACAGGGAATCATATAGGAGATCCTCAGAAACAATGAGGAGATGATAGAGATGTTAGCCAAGTTATGTATCAATAAGGGAATCAAACCGAGATATACTCATCCTTATAATAGAGGCACTAGAGGTGTGTATGAAATGGTAATGAAGCCACTTACACCATGTCAGAAAAGTCAGCAAAATCAAGGCACTATACCTCCTTAAGAGGAGTGACCAAGATAAGAGCAGTTGGATGAAGGAGATCTTACATCATATCATGGGGCCTAGGCATGGGTACATTGGCAGTGAGCCTGAGGAGGAGGTTGAGTAGGAGATTGAGGTCACACAATATTGTGAGGAGTATGTGGATACACCCAGTGTGACATAGGAGCCACCCTTGTTAGAGTTTCCTTTGGTATAGATGTAACATTTGTGGAGACAGTTGAGGATACACCTACTGATGAGGTGCCAGGGGACAAAAATTTACCTACCATTGATGAGTTTCTAGGAGACATATCCCCAGTTGATGAGATGTCAGGAGACATAGAGGTACCTAGAGCTATGAATGAATTTACAGATGTTAGCCACCCACAACAATTTCATCAGATCTAGGTCATCCTTCTAACATTGAAAAAGAATTCCACTATAGTTCGAGAGACCATTCTATAGCAGAATGAGGAGTTGGATGGCACGAAATCAGTTTGTGTCGAGACAATGATGAAGATGACTTGAGTTGGGGAATGGTTGGATTCCCTAATGGTATAATTGGAGGACTACACATTATAAAACCTAAGTATCCCTCTTCTCGCATACATATGTAGGGTTGATAGCATTGTTAGGTTAACTCTGCACATTGAGGACAGAGAGTCAGAGCTACCTAGATAGATCTCATGTGTTGACAAGGATTATGAGATGAGGTGACATGAGTACTACAGGAAGCAATTTTCATAGGTTACAGTTGTGGCACGTATGGGTACATGTGCATTCGACCTTAGAGTTGGGGTTCGATGCCGTGAGATAATGAGTTAGTACCCTATAGAGTGGGCTAGATTTATGGAGATGATGGTAGTAGGGAGTGAATCTCAGCAGGAGCTTCTAGATATTAGGTATACTAGAGGCCCAAGTTGGCATTGGGATCTAGGTGGGGCTTCCTACCATATACTTGAGATGCAAGTAGATAGTTTTTGGGATCTATGTGAGATTCCCCACCACATCATGGATGTGTCTAGTGAGGGAATTAGTGTTGCAATGGATCTAATGATTGGGGAGAAGTTAGACTTTGCAAGTTGTTAATGCCTCCCCATTAACCCACAAAATAATGGGGTGGCTAAGAGGAGGAATAAAAGCCTTGTAGGGGCAACACAAGCAATGTTGTATGATCAAGCCCTACCATTATACTTGTGGGTTGAGGCATGCAACACAAAAATTTATGTTCAGAACCATAGCCCACATCAGATTCTTGGGATGAAGACATTAGAGGAGGATTATTCCAGTAAGAGACCATATTTTAGTGACTTCAAGATTTTTTGGTCATCGGTATATTGCCATGCGACCAAAGATGGACGAAAGGAACTTAAGCCGATAACAGAGTGGGGATATTTTTGGTGTACACTGATACACCTCACAACTATAGGGTGTACTTGCCAACCAACAGGATGATAGTGGTTCGCAGGGATGTCAGATTTGATGAGGAGAAGGCCATGTGAGTTTCCCTTGATAGGGAGCTTGAGCTAGATACAATTGAGGAGCTTTTATCCTGTAAGATTGAGGAGTCTAAGATTTATGTGGAGTATTCACATGTACATGATTAGGGAGTGTAGACATCCACTTAGGTAGAGTCTTCCAGAGATGGGAGAAAGTGCACAAGAGAGGCTGACAGGTTATTTCTTGATGCACAGGAGAATGTGAGAGTACCCACATCTTAGCGCAGGCATAGGAGGTGACTTGAGAGGTACATTGGATACATGGCTCTTATGAGTGGATGTTTTGTGACAAAGCCATCTTCCTTTGAGGAAGAAGTGCAATAATCGGTTTGGGTTGATGTCACGGGGGAGGAGTATGACTCCATAATTCATAACAGTGTTTTGGATGTGGTCTCGAGATAGGAGGAAAAGTCAGTGGTGAGCTCTTGATGGCTTTACAAGTTAAAGAAAGCTTCATATTGTAGTTTGGAGAAGCATAAGGCCAGGTTTGTGGCCCATGGATTTCACAGGTAGAGGGGATTGACTATAATGAGACCTTTTCTCCTATTGCAAGGTACTCATCAATCAGATCTATATTAGCACTATCAGTGTAGATGGGTTGGAAGATACATCAAATGGACGTAAAGACAACCTTCATTATTGGTACGATTGAGGAAGAGATGTGCATAGAGCAGCTTGAAGGTTTTGAGACCTTTGACCATGAGTCGCATGTGTGTCGACTCAATAGGGAATTGTATGGTTTGAAGCAAGCACCCCATTGTTGGTACACCAGGACCGATAACTACTTCATGAGGATGGGCTTCACCAAGAGTGAAGTGAATGCGAATATGTACCACATAGTGGTGGAAGGTAATTGTCGATGATTTAATTTTCATAGGTGATAATCGGTTGATCAAGTCTTGCAAGGAGGACCTTGCAAGAGAGTTTGAGATGAAGGAAATGGGCCTCATGCATTAATTTTTGGGCATGGAAGTATGGCAAGGTGATGGGGATTTTTTTGTGTCTCAAGGAAAGTATGCCAATGGGATACTTAGGGGGTTCTGCATGGAGAGCGACAAATTCATGGAGACTCCTCTATCAGGTAACTTGAGGAAGGAAGATGTTAGTTCAGGGGAACTATTGGAAGCTATTGTTTACAGGCAGCTTGTGGGTTCACTGATGTATTTGGTGAACACATGACCAGATATGTGTTATGCAGTCAACAAACTTGGTCAAGTGATGGTTAGGCCTACCAAGTTGTATTGGAAGGCATAAAAGCATGTGTTTAGATATGTCAAGGGAACTACTCAGTATGGATTGTGGTACAAAAGAAAAGAGAGAGAGAAGCTTCAGGGCTTCACAGATGAAGATTTGGCAGGGAGTCCATCTAACACGAAAAGAACATTAGGAGGGATGTTTAGTATTGGGTCAGTAGCAGTGCCTTGGTACATTAGGAAACAAAGGTCAGTTGCACTCAGTTCGGTAGAGGTAGAGTACATGGCTGCAAGTCAGGCAACATGTGAGGCCATCTAGATGAGGAAGATTCTAGTTGGTTTGTTTGGTTAGCAAATAGATCCAACTATGATTTACCGCGATAATCAGAGTCGTATCAAACTCTATGAAAATCTAGTTTTTCATGATCGGTCCAAGCATATTGATATTTGATATCATCATCTTAGAGATTTGTATTGAAGTGAATTATGTTGTTGGAGTACATTCCCACAGAGAAGTAAGATGCTAACCTTTTGGGAAAGACATTTTCAAGATGTAAATTCGAGTTTCATAGAGATTGGAATGGGGTAGCTAATAATCCATTTCTTGTTGAGAGCGAGTGTTGAGAAATGGCAACAAGAAATTCTAGTTTAATTTGTCCTTGAATTAAACTGTGAATTAAAATCGAATTCTATTCTCATAGAAACTTGTAAATATTTAATTAGGTTTAGACTTAATTAGCTTAGTAATTTCGTGTTGGAAGTATTTTTGTAGTCATGTATATGTTATTCCTAAATTTTAGGGGTCCAGATTGAGTTTTTGGAGTTCTAATTAGATAACTGAGTTTGACTTAGTTATAAACAGTTAAACTATTGTTTATGGAACTAGTAGAGGTCTAGTAGTGAGTTGGTGCACTGGTGCATCCAAAGTGCTACTTTAGCTAACTGAATATTCCCTTAGGAGAAAATCATGCATGTCAATTCAGAGAAAGACCCAGTTGAGACTAGAGTGCAAGGACATTTTACTATCAGTTGTAGAATGATCTCAGTTGTACATATCATGAATGTAATCAGAAAATGACCTAGATTTGGATTGCACAATTATGAAGGAATTCCCAATTAAATATGGGTTCCTCATAGGAATTACGCAAGGAACTAGGGGATTAGAAGGGAACAAAAATTGGCTAATTATTGTTCAGTGCAGGCTTGTGAGGCAGAGAGTTTATCATACTTGTGCGGAATTGTTCTTGCTAGAACAAGCTTTGTATTACCACTCAGATTTTTGATTAATGTAATATATAGTCAAGGCTTTGAGTAGTGGCTTTCCCCAGAGAAAAATGTGTTATGTGTCTTTGATTATGTTCGTCGTGTCGATTATTATTTTCATTGATCATTGGTTTCTGATATTTAAAGAGTAGAGTGGATTCTTGCCTTGTGTTTTAGTACATTACAAGAGCTGTGAGTCTCCATGAAAATCTACAAATCTATTGTTAATTCTTTTTGGTGTACATATTTATTAACTTAAGCAATTTTTTACCATATGGAAAATTTCCTTGAAGGCTTCACACAAATAAAAAGAATTTTGTAAAAAAAATAACAATATTGTTACTTTTTAAAGAACAAATTTTACCAATTGAAAACTATTTTATTCAAAATGAAATTTTTGTCTGAAGCTCTACAAAGTTCATTACAAAGAAAACAAAAAACACAACCAATTGAAAAGTTCATTATCAATAGCTTTAATTTTATTTGACAAGTCATGATTAGTTCAATTTAGAACTGATGCCTATGGTTATTTACTTGCCATGAGTTTTCCAATTGCCCTAGAATCTATAGGTTGTTGTATATATGTATTATAGGTCGTCGTATTGGAGATCAATGTGAAGGATAGTTCCTATTGAGGCTAGTGAAATTGCTAATGCAGAGAATGTTAATGAAATGACAATGTAGAGGAGTGCTTGTGGAACTATATTGTGCAAAGTTCTTTGTGTGGAAAGCTTTCACTATGTGAAGAGATTTGCATGGAAAAGTTTCTCTTTGTGGAGAGCTTTCGTTGTGTGGATAGATTTCATTGCTTAGAGTTTTCTCCATACTCCACACAACCTTTAATCAATAAACTCGCAGTAGAGGTATGGACATGTTGCATCATAGCTATTACCTTGTTATTATTATTATTATTATTATTCAACTTTATTAATATTAATAATAATGTTATATTATTCACCAAGTTTGATTATGATCAACTATTAATATTATATTCAATCATATAATAATAATTATAGAGTCAACCTTATTATTATTATTATTATTTAACTTTTTTAATATTAATGATATTATTATTAAACATTTTTAAACCTTTATTGCGACTGACTAAAGAGTACCTTAGTTGACTAAGGTTGATAATGTTTGAATTTTGTGAACCATAGTTGACTATAATTGAAAATGGTTGAGCTACGTTGACTTAGGAGAACTATAAGTGAAAAAGGCTGACTATTATTAAATATGGTAAGCATTGGATTAACCAAGTTTGATCATGGTCAAATATTTAAACATTGACTATAAACCGTGACTATGTTTGACTATGATTGACTAAGTTGGTTGGATGTGTTTGATTATTAATATTAATCAATAATATTACTAGGCAATCCCGTTTGATTGAATTTGAAGAGTGTTGAATGTCAAAAATAGTCAATAGTCGAACGTATTCAACCACATTGGTAAATGTGGTAGACTAATTTTATAATGTTGCAATGTGATGTTAGATAAATAGAAATGTAATGTAACATTGTGACATTAATTGTCACATTGCAACAATGTTTCTCACAACACGACATTGGATAGATTTATGTACCATTCTAATGTCACAACATGTTTGATTATTAATGTTAATCGATAATATTAATAGAATATTATGTTTGACCGAAATTGAAGAGTGTTGATTGTCTAACATAGTGAAAGATAGTCAATTACATTAGTAAATGTGGTTGGCTAATTTTGTAATGTCACATTGCAAAGTTGGATAAGTTGCAATATAATGAAACATTGCAACATTATTATTATTGTCATCATTATTATTGAAATTGTTGTTGTTATTATTATTAGTCGACTTTTCTAATATTAATATTATTATTATTAAGGACTTTTCAATCATGATTGTGACTGAACGAGGATGATCTTAGTCGAGTAAGGTTGATAATGTTGGCTTTGTCCAACCATGGTTAATTTAAGTTGAATATGGTTGAGTTAACATGACAAAGGAATAATATGAGTGAACAAGGTTGACTATTGTTAAATATGGTAAACATAGGTTTGACCAAGTTCGATTATGGTCAACTATTTAAATAGTGATTATCAAGGTTGAATTTGTTTTACTTTGTTGAATAATGTGGTTGACTATGTTAGACTATTAATATTAATCAATAATAATGACAGGTGAATATGTTTTACCAAAGTTGAGGAGTGTCGAATGTCAAATATAGTAAAAAAATATTCGAGCATAGTCATCAACACTAGTACATGCATTTGATTACTTTTGTTATGTCACAATACAACATTGGATAAATTGGAATGTAATGTAACTTCACAATGATTGTCACATTGTGATAATGTTTGTCACATTGTGATGTTAGATAGATTTCCATACCATTCATATGTCACAACTTGTTTGATTATTAACATTAATCAATAATATTAATAAGTGATTATGTTTGAATGAATTTGAGGAGTGTTAACTATCAAACATAGTCAAATATAATTGAACATAGTCAATTGCATTGGTAAATGTGGTTGACTAATTTGTAATGTTGTATTATGATAATGGATAAATTGAAATATAATGTAACATTTCCACAATGTTTGTCGCATGTAACATTGAATAGATTTCTGTAGCAATCTGATGTCACAACATTACTATTATTATCAGTCACCCTTAATATTATTAATGTTAAACATTTTGAAATATTTATTATGACCAACCAAGGATGACCTTAGTTGACTAATGTTGAAAATGATTGACTTCGGTGAACCATGGTTGACTATAATTTAATATGATTGAGCTACATTGAATGGTGATGGAAATCAATGAATAAGGTTAACTATTGTTAAATATGGTAAATGTAGGGTTGGCGAAATTTGATTGTTGTCAATAAATGTTGACTTTGTTTGACTATGTTGACTAATGTGGTTGACTATTAATATTAAACAATAATAATAATAAGTGATTATATTTGACCGAAGTTGAAGAGTGTTGACTTTTGAATATAGTTAAACATAGTTGAACACAATCAACCACATTAGCAAACCAATGTGTTTTAAATAATTTTGATATTAACATTATTAAACATTGACTATTGGTGACCATGGTTTGACTATGTCATCATTTTAACTCTAAGTATTTCAAATATGATGTATGTGGTTAACTATAGGCATGGTTTACTATAGTTTAATATGGTCAACCAACATTGACGAAGGATGAATATGAGTGAATAAGGTTGAATTTCTATGACCATGGTAAACATATGATTGATTAAGGATTACCATGGTCAATTATTTATACATTGACTACAAAGGTTCATTAAAAATGTTGACTACAAAGGTTCACTTTATTTGACTATGTAATCATGCTGGCTATATATATGCGTCTATAGTTAATTATAGACATGTTAAACATAAACTACCTATGATTAAATGTGGTTGAACACGATGTTCATGTTAACTATGTTTTACCAAGTCAATCATGATTATTATGTGTTAAAGTTTAAATTAATATATTATTATGTGTTGATTTATAGACTAATATATTAATGTATAATTATTATTATATTATTATAAATTTATTAAAGTTTAACTAATATTATTAATAAATTATTTAAAATTTAAATTAAGTTTACTAGTAATATAAATATTATTAAAATTTAATATTAACTTATTAATTAAATGTTAATATTAAACTAATTAAAATTAACCTTAACTATTTAAATTGTTAAATTCATTAATGTTAACTCTACCCTTAAAATTATTAATATTACTTATTAATAATAACCCTACGGTGACCTACAAAATTATTTCTCATCAAACACTACCATTTATCTCTCCAATATTAAACTTATTAGTCCCTGCCATAGGAACTAGGGACTATTGCAATCAATTTGTGTTGAAATATGAGCTAGTGGCAGGGACTAATAATGTATTTAACCAAAATTTTAGTAATGCACATTTTGTTGAGTCGTAGTGCACCTTTTGCTGAGCCTATTGGACATTGAAAACATTCATTGTTAACTAATCAAAAAATTGGAGGTCTTTTGGCCTTTTTTTGAGGTCAAGATGTTCATAAATTAGGTTTAAAAGGCATATGAACAAGAGAATTCCTATCATTCTTGAATAATTCTACAGTTGCTATAAAATTAGTTAGCTAAAATTAAATTCTTAACACCGAGTGCTCCAGTGGAGGGAAATCTAAATCTTCTGACCCGTAGGATGCACAACTTCGCTGAGTCTAGCCACATACTTTTGAGCAATGGTACATGTGGCTTCCTTCCTGTTGTATTATTACACAACTTTCTATTTTTCTTCACATGTTTCTTTCATTGCTTAAGAAAACCATATATCGCAGCCTGCCAAGAGTCGGCCTTCATTGGAATTTTGCAGATTTCACAAACATAACGCTGAATCGAGTCCATCTTGTTGATGCTCACATTGAATAAAAAATGGTACCACATTTTTTCATAAATTCGTTTTGAAAAACACAATTTTTGAAAGCATATTATGGTTTTGCAATAAACTAGTAACCATCCGTTTCCATAATTTTCATAATACCTATTAATTGCATTCAATCATATTGTTTATTTTAATGTGCATAGTTTCTTATTATTTTGTGAAAGTTGAAATAGCTTTAGTTTCTCACTTTTGATAACACAATCCTCTTCCTTCTGTGTGCCCCTCTCATAAGAAAATAAGTATTGGGTTAGTGTGATCTGCTAGGTATTTCATTTATTGGTACTCTGGCACACTGATGTTATCTGGGCAACAATGATTATGCTTCACTCAATAAGAGCACTAAAAATCAACGTCAAATCTTCTCTTTTTCCACCTTTATTCATCGAACTAATTGCTTCCTGAGACCTTCGACCAGGTAGGAAGGCCAGTCAGTCTCTCGGGCCAGTCTCTCTATGTATTATCACATAGATACTACAAACACAACCAAAATCAAATCAAGATACTACCACGAGGAATATGTCTGAGTGATCAGTGGATAACCTAGAAAAGAGAGGCGGGAGATAGGATAGAGAGGCGATCCTAGTTCATCTCGTTGGGGTAGTCCCTCACCGCACACCAACTCTTGAAACATCTGCATAACTAACCCCTTCTGTTGTCATGAATGGAGGAACCTAGTTCATAAGGAGTTCTTTTGGGATGACCTAAAATCGGACATAAACTTAGGCAAGTAAGGAAGAAAATAAGCACTATTACTGTAAGTGCTATTAGGTATGGGATTTGAAACTTACAAGTTAGGGGCTTTGTTATAGTAAGGAGAAAATTATTTTACACCCAAACTAATTTTATAAGTGGCCTATGAGATGACCACGGACGTGGTAAGTGCTATTAGGTAGGGGCTTCGAAACTTACAATGTAGGAGCTTTGCTATAGTAAGGAGAAAATGATTCCACACTCGAACTGATTTTATAAGTGGCCTACAAGATGACCATGGACACCTCGTGAGTCTATGGTATCAAACTATCCAAGGTTATTCAAAGAATGTGTAATGCATGCAGGTGGGTCCTCAGTATGTTGGTCACATTCATTTTATTCCATCAGGACTTGGGGGTTTCTAATTATATTTCTTAAAAAATTTTTGGTGGCTTATTCATATCTTTTATAATACTTTATTAATATATTTAATATATGTGAAGCATGATTGAAGAGATCATTTCCTCTATTGTTTCCATTATGTTGGCCGTAGACTATGAAGGAAAATAAGAACCCCTTCTTCGAGGATGTAAATCTTCTTTTAAATGGTGTTGAAGCTTTTTCAGGTTCTAAATTCCTTATAATTTTTAATCCGAAAAAGTTTTTCTTCCTTTTAAGCATGATCAGGGTCCATATAGAGATTGAGTTTGATCTTGTCTTCTTGTCTCAAGTTCTGGAGTGATGCCTCAAGTGAGGAGGTAAGTGATTATTATTTTTGATGTTACCTTAATAGTGATATTTTCTTTGCAGTCTTCATTTCTCCATTGCCATCTAGTAGTCCTGTGCAAACACTAAAATATCAACATTCCCATGCCATTTATAACTTGCTTCACTCAATGTTAATGATAACCCCTTGAGTGATGCTACACATCATTAATGCAATGGTCAGTTGACATACCTTGCAATTCCTCCTGTAGAAAATTTTGGGGAGTGATAGAATAGCATCGATGTATCATCGTAGTAGTCAGACTGGAGTGTTTTCAATATTTTATGTAACCAGAACACAAAATAGAATAAAAGATAATCAACGACTTCAAAAGCCTCTTTGAGGGGGCAACCTCCTTTACATTACACAAATGAACAAATCTTGGATGATACAAATGACAAAACCTCCTTTCTATATATAGGAGTCTAAGGGGTCACAATATAATCAAAGCTGACATAACAATAATAGTATAAGGGCACAACAATAACACTAGTGTGCTTCTATGGGGCATAATAATAACTATATGGGGACAATAGGGGCACAACACTAATAATAAGGGCTACAATGACAATAACAATGGAAGAATCACTAGTATTATAGTGACCTAACATGCCTCTCTCCTTCAAAAAAGAGTTGTCCTCAAAGCTTGAGTAGTTCTAGATGATTTTGTATAAAATTCTCATCCTCCCATGTGGAATCTTCAGCGGGTAAGTTCTTCCACTTGATGAGATACTCCGAAATTGATCGATTTCATAGCTGTCAAGTTATTGTTTCTATGACTACTTCAGGTTCCAATATTATTTTTCCTTTTTCTTCAAGTTTTGGCAAAATTGTTTAAAATGGGAGCTTGTCAGCTATAACCTTCTTTAACCATGAAACATGGAAAACTGGGTGCACTCAAGAAGCTACAAGAAGCTCCAATTTGTATGCCATAGTACCAATATTTTGCAATACCTTGTACGGACCATAATACTTTGGTGATAATTTATTATCCTTCTTAGATTTCTTGAGGCACATTTTTTTATATGGTTGTATTCATAGGAATACCCATCAGCTACATCAAAGATTATTTTTCTACGATGTTGATATTCATGTTGTTTCATTATTTTTTGTGCCAAAGTGAGGTTATCCTTTAAGAGTTGGAGAACTTGTTGTTGATGCTTGATATGATCTTCCACTGCTTGAACCTTAAAAGTTTCTCTTAAATATGATGTGATGGATGGTGGATGATATCCATAAAGTGCCATAAATGGGGTCATTTTTTCTGTAGTATGGAAGGAAGTGTCATACCACCATTCAACCAGAGGCAACCATTTGACCCATTGTGTTTGTTTATCAGATACAAAGCAATGAATATATCCTTCCAAACATTTGTTTACTATCTTAGTTTTCCCATAAGATTGAGGATGATAGGACGAGCTATGAGCTAACTTAGCACCAAGACAATAAAATGATTTTGTCCAAACATTTCCCATGAAAATGGGATCTTTGTCGCTTAGAATAATCTCTGGGTTTCCATGTATCTTTTGAATTATTTCCATAAATGCAGTAGAACTGTACTGGGTTTAAATGGATGAGATAACGCACAAAATTGTGCATACTTGGTAAGTCTACAAACTACCACCATGATGACACTCTTTACTTTGTACTTCGGTAAACCTGTGATAAAATCCATTGAAAACTCCTCCTAATGTTGGCTTGGAATGGATAAAGGTTGTAATAGACCTTGGGTCTTAATTGTTTCAACTTTATTTTGTTGGAAAACCAAACATTCCGCCACAAAAATTTGAATATCTGATTTAAGGACATCCCAAAAAATTCCTTCTTAACCCTGTGGTAAGTTTTTAAAAATCCTGAGTGCCCTTCTAAGGGAGAGGTGTGCAATTCCATAAGAATATTTTGTTTGAGTTGGGAATTCTTACATAGGTATAAGAAATATTTGTACCATAACGAACCATTTTTCCAACTAAATGTAGCAGATGTATTGGGATCTTGTTGTATCTTTTGAATGAGTGCCTAGACTTCTTCGTCATTCTTCCATTCATCCCTTGCTTTTTTTATCCAATATGGTTGGATAATAGAGATGGCCACAACATTTTTCTTCCCCTTTTTGTAGATGATTTCAAAGTCATAACCAAACATCTTTGTCACCCATTTTTTCTACTTTTCTGAAGATAATTTTTTTTCTAAAAAGTATTTAAAACTATCATGATATGTTTTTACCTTGAAGTTTCTTCCCGTTAGGTAGGGTTGCCATTTCTTAAGTGCATGTAGTATAGCCAACATTTCCTTCTCATAGATAGATTTGTGTAAATACTTTCCTTTGATTGGATGACTTTTGAAAGCAATGGGTCTTTCTTCTTGCATTAAAACAACACCAATTCCATTTCCTGAGGCATCACATTCCACAATAAAGGTTTTTGTGAAGTCCGACGTAACTAAGACTGGTGCTTGGCACATTGCTTCTTTAAGATGTTCAAAGGCCTTTTTTTCTTCTGGAGTCCATGAAAATGCATCTTTCTTCAATATTGTTGTTAGAGGTGTTTCTATTCTCCCATAATTATTAACAAACTTGGGATAATACCTTGTCAACTTGAGAAATCCTCACAGATGCTTTATCGATGTGGGGATTTCCCATTCCTTAATGGCTTTAAATTTTCTAGGGTCTACATTAAAACCTTCATGAGATACAATATGACCTAGATATTCCACCTCTTGTACTCCAAAGAAACATTTGGAGCTTTTTGCATATAATTGTTTCTCCTCCAATAGTTTGAGTACCATGTCAACATGTTGAACATGATCCTTCCAAGACTTTTTGTAGATTAACATATCATCAAAAAATACTAACACAAATTTTCTAAGGAAGGGTTTGAAAATGGAATTCATCAATCCTTGAAATGTAGAAGGTGCATCGGTAAGGCCAAAAGGAATGACCAAAAATTCATAATGACCCTCGTGAGTTTTAAATGTTGTTTTCAGAATGTCTTCAGCCTTCATTATGATTTGATGATATCCTTAATGAAGATCCAACTTGGTGAAGTAAATTGATCCATGTAATTGATCCAATAATTCGTCAATGACAGAAATGGGAAATTTATCTTTAATAGTGAGCTTGTTGAGCTCCCTATAATCTAGACACATGAACCATGATCCATCCTTCTTGTGCACCAACACTACTAGAGCAGAGAAAGAAATTTGACTAGGTTTAATTATACCAACCTCTTGAATTTTTGCAACCATTTGTTCAATTTCACTCTTTTGGGCAGAGGGATATCCGTAAGGCCTGATGTTTAGAGGAACACTTCCTGCAATCAAATGAATAACCTGATCATGATCACGAATAGGTGGGTGGCCTTTGGGAGTCTCAAATACCTTGGAATGATTGTCCAAGACTTTTTGGAGATCTGGAGAAATAGATGATTTCGATGTGGGAACCTCTAGCAAACATAATTGTGCAATTACGCCTTATTTTTCTTTCTTTAGAAGCTTTGTCATTCTATTAGAGTTGATTATCTTTCATGGTTTCCCTGTGATACCCCTTAATTCAACTTCCTTTCCTTCTGAAAACAATTCATGAAAATTTCTTGAAAATTAAAAGCTATTTTACCCAAGGATTGTAGCCATTGGACTCCTAGTAGAACATCAGCACCACTCATTTGAATGGAAATCATTGGGCTATTCAATACATATTCTCCCATAGATAGCTTGATATTATGGCACTTTCCATAGAAATTTAAGGTTTCTCCACTTGCAACCATCACTTGACACTCTAGTGCTGGATATAGGAAGCAATTCAATTCCTTGGATATCCTACAATGAATAAAATTATGGGTACTCCCCAAATCAATCAAAACTATTACCTTTTTTTTTTGATATGTCCTTCTATCTTGATAGTTTGAGGAGTGGTAATTCCGACCAATGCATTACAAGATATGGTAGGATTCATTTATTCTTTCTCTAGGGTTTGTTCCTCGTGTATATCCTCATGTTTTGATGTTACTTATTCCTTTTCTTCCACTTCGTCACAATATATGTAAAATAATTTTTTATCGGCACATTTATGACCTTTAATGTATTTTCTATCACAACTGTGACAAAGCCCTTTTGCTCTTTCTTCTTCCAATTTTTGTGGTGTCAACCTTGTAGGTTGCGGAAAACTAGGGGAAAAAACACTTCCATCTTTATAGTTGTGAGTGGTAGGCTTCCTTGTATCCATAATTTTGCTTTCTATTTTTCTCACCAACTTGAATGTCTTCTCCAACAAATCAGGTTTCCAAAGGCAAACCTCATTTTGGATGTTATCCTTTAAAGTCCCTATGAACACATCAATCCTATGCTCCTCTGGAATATCTTTTACCCTTATATTTAATGTTTTGAAACCCTCAATGTGCTCCATCATTGAAACCTTTTGTTTGAGATTTATCAATTGGCTAACAAATGTGTTTCGTTTTGTATCCTCATAATGTGCTATCATTTCTTCCGTAAAAATTGCCCGAGTGACAATTTTTTTAAAACATAAAAGTCATTGATACTATACAAATTAATTTGGTTACAAATATAAAGTTGAAATGCGTACCTTTTGTGTGTTTTTCACATTATGGAGATCGAAATATTGCTCCATCTGTAGTATCAATGTTATGGGATCCTTGCCATCAAACTTCCTCATATCGATCTTTGGAACATGGTGGGTATTCAATCTAACTTTAGATTCTATGAAATCATGATTAACATTTATTTTGTTCTCATCATGAGTTTCCTTTAATACCCTTTCGCCATTAGTAAGTATTTCTTGTGGCAACTTTGTCAAATATGTCTTCAAATATTCCTTGTTGTCTTTAAGTTTTTCTTCCATACCATCCATATTAGCTTCCATGTCATTCATCTTAGCTTCCACACCTTTCTTTAAATCATCCAGCTTAGATTCCACACATTTCTTTAAACCATCCATCTTAGCTTCCACGTCTTTCTTTAACCATCCATCTTAGCTTCTATCACTTTTTGTGAGAGTGAATTTTGTTGCACTTGGTCTCATAATTTTGATATATCATGATGTATTTCTTCCTCTTCTTCATGAGTCATGCTAGAGCTTTCAGGTTGCTTACTAGGTGTTTCCATTTTCTTTCTTTGGGGCATCAATTAATGATAATAATGCTTCAGTATGCCCTTCCAATTCCTTCAAACTAATCCTTCAAACAAATTTATGAAAAATAAAAAAAAAACTACACACCTTTTTTCACTTTGTAGGCGCTCGATATTGAATCTGTTGTATCTTTGTAATTTTGGATCTCCAAGGTCTGAAATGTCATCCTGGGATAGCCCTATGAGTCCCACAAGTATGATCAAGATTGGATTCTCCAAGGAAGAGTTATGCCAAATCTCCCACGATGACCTGATTATAGACCGGTTCAGTAGAGAGAACTTTTAGGTTCCACGTGTCACTTTTTCGACCTTAGGACCTAAATCCGATACAAGAAAACTACAAGCCATCCAATTTATGTAACTTCATACAAAATTTCAATCTGATGCTCAGAGGGAAAGTTATGATGATTTTCTCCAGGTCACCTATTTGTGATATAATTCGGGAACCTACAAAAACACTAACTTCATTAGATCCTATCTCCGAAAATATAGTGATAAAAGATCTGAAATTTGTACACGAGGTTCATGAACATTTCAGGTCAAATGGGTGTTAATTTCAGCTTCTGAAATGTCGTAGAAATTTTTTTATAGCAAAAATTCCATGATGATCTGTTTAGAGCAGCAAAACCCTAGAATCCAAAGCCTCTCATACCAAATGTTATGTAACCAACTCACAAAATAGAAGAAAAGATAGATCAACGACTTCAAAATCAACCTATTCGAGGGGAAAACCTCCTTTAAATTAAACAAATGAACAATTCTTGGATGATAGAAATGACAAAGCCTCCTTTCTATATATAGGAGTCTAAGGGGTCACAATATAATCAAAGTCGATATAACAATAATAATGTAAGGGCACAACAATAATACTAGTGGGATTCTATGGGGAACAATAATAACAATATGGGGACAATAGGGGCACAACAATAACAATAAGTGATACAATGATAATAGTAATGGGGGAATCACTAGTATTATAGGGACCTAACAAAATAACTCAAAGAATCATTATAGAAAACACCTTAATAGTCTAATTCAATTACCAATTTCTCTCATGGTGGCATTTAATAGTCTATTTCAATTGCATAATTCTCTCATGGTGGCATTTAATAGTCTATTTCAATTGCATAATTCTCTCATGGTGGAATTTAGGTTGGCTCTCATTCAATGTGTCCTTCACATGCAAGCTATAGTGTAGATGTTCAATAGAAGCATGTAAGGTGTAGGATTAGTAGGGTCCAAATTGAAAA
Organism: Pinus taeda; assembly: GCA_000404065.3. Classification (NCBI taxonomy): domain Eukaryota; kingdom Viridiplantae; phylum Streptophyta; class Pinopsida; order Pinales; family Pinaceae; genus Pinus; species Pinus taeda. The sequence continues at coordinate 43,510 of APFE031376269.1, forward strand.
TATGTTCTGCCATATACTATCGTAACTCTATAATTTTATTTTTTCTACAGGCACCAAGAAACAAATCCGTATAGATGCATCATCCTTTATTAGCATTTTCTTGATAAATTCTATAATACTCCACTCCAGGTGTGATATTGTAATACACTCTCATATAGTTTAAGTAATGACAACCCTCATCCACTAGTCTTACATGTAACCAAGCAGACAAAATACAAAGCAGCATAAGACAACCCTCCTTTTGGAGCTTGGAGTAGCTTTAACAAACCCAATGCAATGACAAGTCAAGAAAAAGTTCGAAAACTCTTAGTAGCTACTATTTTCATTGAATAAATGAATTTCAGGTGGCTCGAGACCGTGGAATATATGCTGAGCATGAACCCATTGAACATTGCAGGAAAGAGATAAAAACAATGAAAAAAACTATAAGACATTCAAAGGGAAATAGAACACCAGATTATAGAACCAGACAACTCGATCTTGCCCAACCCCAAACAATAGGTTTACTGTTTGGAAAGATAACGTTTACATAAATTGCAAGGAATGTTTAATATTCCTAACCCAAAATGTTTTTCAAACCCTAGCAAAAACTCCAACCAAGTATGTACAAATGATATAATAACCCAGAAGTGATAAAATAACAGTGGAACAACGTATAATAGTGTAAACCAAAAATATAAACAGATGCACAAGAAATGCAGTTTGAAATGCTAAGCCATTTTATTATACTGAGCAATAAATGAGTATAAGAGGTGATTAGACATATGGCACCTTGACTTGCACAAGGCAAGTGAAGAAATACTCTCAGAATGACAAGAATGGCCTCTCTATGTGGATGCTGTTGTTGTGCTACTGCTGCTACTAGAAAAAAAATGATGATTTGGGGCTGCTCCCCTCCTCGAAAAAAGCTAAAACTTTGGATTCAGGCTTTACTCAAGAAACCCATAAAAACCTAGAAAGATTTCATGGAATGGCCTCACATTGATATGCACCCCAGCTGCTGGAAAATTGTCGTGCTAATGCTGCTGCGGGAAATCGAATGAGGATTTGGGGCTTCTCCCCTCCTCAGAAAAGGCTGAAACTCTGGAATCAGACTCTACTCAAAAATTCCAGAAAAACCCAAAAAGCTTTTCTGAAATGGCCAACCCCCGAAAATCACCCCCTTGGGGTTCTGCGCAATTCCTCAAAGACGCTGATGAAACTGCTACTGAAATGCTGATGAACTACTGTTGAAATGTTGATGAAACTACTGCCGGAATGCCAATGGAAATACCTTGCCTGAGCAGGCACTCAAAGTCCGCTGGGGCTAAGGTTGAGATCTCCGAACGGAGACACTCAATGCATTAAACAGTGCTGGAGACTAGCTAAATAGCTAGCGTTCTCTAAGTTGAAACGACTCTCACAAAATGAGGGGGATCCTCTCTATTTTATAGCCTCTGCCTCTCACAATCCCTAAGCTCACCTCCTCCTGCGTGATTCCCCTCTTGCCATGTGTTCTTCCCGCCTGTGCAGTCCCTCCATGTGTCTGCGTGGGTCCCATTTCTGCGTCCCCCTTTGGCCCCCTTGGCTCCTCCTTATGTCACGACGTTGTGCTACTAGGAAGTGACTTTTTATTCTTAAAGTGAGTTATGTCCCCCATCCTCACTTTTTTATTTATAAATAACTATAGAAGGCAACAATTGGGAAAAATCGAATATTCCAATTAGCCATGGCTAATTAGGAATATTACAGAATGTTGTAATCTAGAAGTAGAGGATAGAAGCAAGATGGGCATTGGGTCTTAATATTTAATCTGGAATTTAAGAGTAGAATTTCCCCAATATCAGAATTTTTATTATATTGGCCACTGTTGGGCGCGGGATCCCCCAAGGGAAGTTTTGGGGCTAAAAGCCTAAATTTTGGTCAAAATATGTAAATCTGATGTAAAGACTCTGCGTTTTGTGGGCGCAGAGTGTGAGCTTGTAAATGAGTCATAGGGTTGTCCGCCCTCATTTTTGTAATGTAATGGCTTTAGAGATCTACCCATGGTCCGCAGGCCATGGGATTGTATAAATAGAGCGAGGCTCTAAGTTGTAAATAAGAGAAAGAAGGAAGCCATGAATGAAGGATGAAGAATTGAGTCTTATCTAAGTGTAGAGTTGTGTCTTTGGGTCGTAGAGTAGGAGAAGGCTTTGCAGCTGAGTGTGCGGACCCTTACAGTTGAGTGCGCAGGGAGAGTCAAGTCTATAACCGTTGGAGAAGTAATAAAGAGAAGTTTCATATCATTTCTGTGTATCTTTTTCTTGTTTTGTGCATTGAATGTATTGGATATAAATTGCAATTTCACTATTTATATGGTGTGCAAACTTATATGATTGTGTTGATTAAGTGAATATAAGATAAAGTATCTATTTACGCGAAGTTAACTAACATTTATAATAAGATAAGTAAGATCTGTGGTGTAATTGGGGGAAATAGCATAGATCGCTGCCTTAGCAGCACGAAAGCACCGTAGCCCCTGGTTAGGGTTGTGTGAAGGCGATTATAACATATCGTAAAGGCCTCGCAGGTTAGGGTAGTGCACGAAGTGACCTGTGTGAAGCCATTCACATTTGGACTAAATCGACCCCTCACACATCTCAAGGGTGCGGAAACTTGGTTCCAACATCTCCCCATACTACTTCGAGTGAGACTTTAGTCCGCGCTCTGCAGGCTGATGACGAAAGGGCTAGTAGTGTAGGGATTTTTTTGGCTAATTAACTATGAGCTTAGGTTAGGCCCCCTTAAGCCAACAAATGGTTCCGTTTCCAGGACCCGAGTTTGCATAGAGATGTTTGATGTCGTATCATTGGAATCCAACTAAGAAGGAAATTGAAGGTTGTTTGGACCGAAGAATTCACGAGTTCGCGGCACAGGAGAATAGGAATTTGCGACTGGAAAAAGAAGAGTGGTTAGACTGCAACCTGTACATAGAGATCCATGAAAAATCTTCTTCGCACTTTCCCTACTCAGCTGTACGAGTGGATCGCGAAGCTAGCAGATAGCCAAGGAAGGTGGAAACTCGACAGTCGTATTGTGTGGACCCAGGAGTTGGTGCATAGATTGGAAGCATCAGAGGATAAGATCACGTGCTGTTGATCACTGGCTCGATCGGATTATAGGAGGATTCATTATTGAGTTCGTGGTAGACAC
>APFE031376269.1:55480-94093 GCA_000404065.3 Pinus taeda
GGTCACATAACATATACATGTCAAAATATACTCAACTTGAAAGTGCTTGTAAAGCATATTAATATTTTACGAGCAATTTTGTGCTTGTTTTATGAACCTTGTAGAAGAAGGCCATGTTTATACCCTATGAAAGGACCATGGAAGAAAACTATTCTACCCATACTACATTTTGTATGGTTGTACATTGGATAGAACTACCAGCGACAACTCCTCTAGCAACCAACTCATTCAACATCCTCGTAGCTTGATTTTCCTTGCCTTCATAAGCTATACCTTTAAGCATCATAATATACATAGTTTCATTGGGTTTACACCATTTTTCCACCATATTATCCAAGATGTCAATAGCTAGATGTGTCCTATGTGCCTTACATAAGGCAAGAATCCAGGAATTGTAAGTTGCCACATTAAGCTTATATGATTTATTTTCTATAAAACCTTATAACTCCAGTGCATCATCCACCATTCTCTCTTTCCAAAGACTCTCTACCATTAATGCATAAGTAGTACCATCAGGAGTTAGGATTTTCCTGATCAAAGCATCTAGAACCTCAAATGCCTTCTTTAAATGGTCATTCTTTGAGATCCATTCAAGCACTGTATCATAAGATAAGAGTAGAGGTGGAAAACCCTGATGTCCTAGGAAGTTAAGGATATCTACAACTTTGTTCACCTTCACATCCTTGCAGAGAGCCATTGTCAAAGTACTTTAGGTGACCATGTTAGGAAAACAACCTTTGGAAACCATCCCATATACACGCTCAATTCCATCATCCGTCTTTATAGAACCTAATGATTATTGGGTGGTAGGTCAATGAATTATGTGGTAGCCTCATCCACTCTACTATCCTTACAGGTTGCTTCCACCAATATACTATACGTAACATTACGTAACAATATTAGGCAGGGAGCCATTCTATAACTGATGATTGAGAGCCTCTAAAGCAAGGCATAATTTACCTTGATGGAAAAGACCTTTCAACATTGTATTATATGTGACTATGTTAGGAAGGAACCCATTTTCCTTCATATCATTAAAATAAGGCATTGGACGTTCCGTCTGGCTTTTTTTTCTTAATCCATTAATCAAGACATTATATTATATAATATCAGGAACACCCCCAAATATAATCAACATATCCAATACCTCGCTAGATTTATTTGTTCTTCCCATTCTGCATAGGGCATGAATACTTTGCTACAAGTTATAACATTGGGAATGTGATGTTTTTCCATCATTTGATCAAGAATATTAAAATATTAGGTCAGTTTACCTGATTTATACAATTTATGTAACATTTTTTTGTTACAAGCTTCTTCCGATTCTAAATCCCTTGACGGATTATTTAAGGGGGGAGAATCCTCTAGTGAAGAGACTTTGGAGAGGAAGATTTCCTCAGCTTGGTCTTTATGAGATGATGAGACTGTGGAGGAGTAGGAGTGCATTTATTTTGGATTTCCAAATTTCATCCGAGTTTTTTATTTTGGGCTCTGCGAGGAATGATCTTCTCTGAATAATGAGGTGGGAAACAGGGCTACTCAAAGTTCTTCTCTGCACCTACGCCTACAAACTATGCAGTTCTTCATTATTCGACTTCTGCAATAACTAATTTGTTTATTTATAACTTCTTGTTACAATGATATTTTTGTATGACGTTCTTTTACGTTATTTGAAATCTAAAAGCATTTAGAAACTTTGAATAAAAAACTACTTTTGAATGTTAATAAAATTTAAAAAACACATATAGACATATGTGCTTTAATATTTGTTACAAGTGTATTAAATAACTCGTGTTCACTCATTTTTGTGAATGTGCTTGATTTTTTATTTTTTTTAATATTTGTTACAAGTGTATTAAATCACTTCTTCGACTGCTTTGTCTTCATTAGCCATCCGGGAAGCAAGCATTCTCAATTGTATGTTCCTCACATAAGAATGGGAGGACCATCTGTAGAGATGTGTGCTTTAATCTTTGTTACGAGTGTATTAAATCACTAGTGTTCACTCATTTTTCCCCTCTAGATCTCTATTTTGCATATATCAAAAGTGAATTTGAATATGATAGTACGTTTGGAATTGCTATATTTGGAATGTTAGTTGTTGTGATTGTGAATTCATGAGATTTGTAGAAATTTATTTAAGTTGTTTTGCAAGGGATTGTTAGCCTCGTAAGTTATTTGCAAGAAAGGAGGAGTCATTCGTATTGTAAAAACATGTGAACTATAAATAATTTTTTTAGTTAGAATACTTTTGTTATTGGGTTGTGGATAATCAAAAGTGATGTTTTCTCATTAGCATGATCTTTATTTATTTTCACCATGTAACCTTAGCTTCGAAAAAACTCTTAGAGTGACTATTGGTGTGAGTCATTTTTGTTCAAGTTGAATAAGCAAATAGATTTGATACTTGTGAAACCGAGGTTTATAGTTGGAAATTTTTGTTAGCCAACCATTAGAATCACAGTCAACATAAAGCTAGCTTTCTTAATACAAAATGTTGATATATAAGGGTTATGTTGTCTTCTATAATTTTTATAATGCTTAGAATGAACAAATAGACACATTAAGCAAAAAAATTTGTTAGAGATAATGACATTTCTGTTTTTCATTGAATGTGAAAAACATGGCTTGCTTTCCTTTGATTTGAAAAAAACTGTCTCAATGCTTCTAGTTTCTTCTAGGATTTCCTCATGCTCAAGGATGTCAGGAACACGACTTCACAATCAATGCAAAGAAATTTGATATATAGCTAAGAGACTTGTTCATAAACCTTTGATAGACTTACTCTGATTATTATAGTTCAACAGTTAGTACATTTTATAACATGCAACCCTTCTTGCATAGTATTGATTGCCTCATGATATAGTGTTAGAATCCGAGGAGCCAAGCTAATATGATTCCTAGCAAATGGTCCAAGCCCAATGATGACATGAAATTAATTAACAGTATATCTTTGAATAAAACTACCATAGCTCCAAGTTACCTAGTAAGATTATAATAAAGGGTGTTAATATCTAAACTACTAGTAATAAGTATAACCCCTTTCATTAGGTTTCTATCACTATTTATTATTTTCGCAACCTTGGACAAGTTTTCCTATTGAACAATGTGAAATCAATATTTCAAGTTCATGTTTGTCAGATCATAACATAATTTATGCTTCTCTACATCACTATTCAAAGCATGGTATACACTTTGTTGCATTTATGATCACAACAAGAGCTAAATATGCCTACATCCTTTATTTGTGACAATCCAAGTACAATAATATACCCTGCCTTAGAATCATCGGTGCATCTAATTTCTTTGCCTTTTGATTTCATAGCCTACTATTTTCATTAGGAAATTTTCTAGTGAAATGAAATATGTTTAAGTTACACAACCAATGTTTCAAACATCTAGCTCTTGTGAAATATTTTCAATAACCAATTTACAAAATATTTCTTTTGTTGTTGTGTTTTCATAGGTGTTATACGAGATTTACAATTTCAAACAAAATTGTCTCCCTAGGTTTGGTGGCTAACCTTGAACAACAGAGAGACAAGGAACATAATGCTCTCCTTAAAGTAAATGGATGACAATATGAAGCCTACCTGGAATTTGTCACGGGCTTTGCTCTTTCTCTAGATTGAATGCTCCAATTCCAGCTTTGGTTGTCAAAATTAGAACTTTCGCAGCCAGATAACACAAGCCAAAAAACTACGAGACCTATCAAGTAGTATACATACTTTATTAAATATATCAACACGATATTGAAATATATGAAATAAAAACATCACATATAGGAAAACATATAATTATTTACATTAATATAAATGGAAGGAGTTTACAACCATAAACAGGTGTTGATCTTGTAGAAGAGCTCCTCCATGTTTGACTTGTCCTTTCCTTGTCACAATGTGCACCTCCAATAACCCTAAATGCATGAAACAAGAACTCTCACCACAACAACATAAGTGTATCACTCTAAAAAATCCAAGAAAAACTAACTAGGTGCTTGTGGAATGAGGTAAATATATAAGAAGGAGAGGTAGTTCATGAATTCTTATCCATTTACAAATCTAGGCTTGAGATCCAAAAGTGATGGGAGGATGAGATCGAAGGATAATATGGTGATTTATCCATGGTGGAATCAGATAGGATTCAAATGTTTATCTAAGGTAAAGGGTTGAAACAACCTTTGGAAGATTCTGGAAGAGGAAGGTTCGAAATTTTTTATTTTTTCCCAAATTTATAGAATCAATGCACCCCCATAGTTATGCAGGGTGCATTTCATAACACCTTAAGAGAAGGAGAGAATGCATTGCAACAAATTTTCTCAGTTATGCGGGTTGCGCTAGTCCTTAAAATTTTGGAAGCTCAACAGTTAAGAGCAGAAACTCAGGGATTTAACAAATTCATTCTTAGGGCTTTGTGCAAGAGGATGACAAGGAGGGAATAAGATGTTGATTGATCCCATTAGGAGGCCTATTGATTGGATGTGACAAAATTCTCTATAACAAAGTGTCCCATAAAGAAAAAAGTTAAAAATGATGATTGATGACAGAAGTGCTTTACCTTGTGACAAGTCGGGATAAATAACAACTGATGAGCTTCATCTATTACAATACATTTACATCATGACATATCTGTTGTTGAGAGAGGCATATCCATAATCAGCACATAAAATGACATAACATGTTAAATGATCAAAAGACACATCCATAGATGACAAGTGGTGGACCCAATACCTAATTGAATTTTTCCATGACCATGGCCATCATACATTGTGATCTCTCTATATAATTCTTGAAATCACAGTTCGGATGAACTAAACTAGATCTGCGGTCCTATATCTCATTCACATGACCAACTAACGTACGATTCTAATCATGTGAATCAATGAGTTGAGGTTGAACATGGTAGGAGCCATCTGATTACTAACCAATGATGTAATTCGTTAATAGATGTGAGAGAAATCACCCATGATGTTAATGGCTTTCAAGGTACTATAGTACAATCTGTGTTATGTGAATAAATGGGTTGATGTCAAAACCCACACAAAATATTTCAGTCAAAGGTCATTGATGTAAACCTGATGCTGAGAGTGAGGAAACTTTCCATTGACGTATGCAAGCACCAAGGTACGATAGGGTATTTCTAAATCAACTTCTTGGATAATGTGTTGGTTTCGATGGGAAGAAACCCCTCACAAGATGGCCTTCATGTATCCCCCATCAACAACATGAAACAAGTATAATGATTGAGATAGAATGATGTAGGTATGGAACTAGATTAGGAAAGGAAAACATTGAATGAAGGCTTAAGAGTATCATAACGGATATCAACTGAATGACTCCTCTTGAGAAAAGCAATGAAACTGAATGGATTTGGCAACATTGACCCAAAACTAAAATGGAGGCTCTGTAAACGAATGATAAACAAAATAAAAGTAGATTACCTAACCCAACAACCACAAAGATGAACTAGGAGAGTGTGGTGTTCAAGAGCCACTTACTTCCATTAGCAAATGGAATACCCTATTTTCCCAATTTCTCCAACCGTACCAGTCAATACCGCTTTAGTTTTTAACAACCTTAAGGAGGATAACATATGCTTGATCTATAAGTTCACCCTTTGAATGAATCCCTCTGAGTATATTTAATGAACCCTGAGAAGGATAGGTTCAACCTTGTCATGTTCGGCAAGTCCATCATGGTTTGATGTTTTAATGAGTCCAATGGAAGTAAAATGTGACAACTTTTTCATGTTTAGAGAGTTTGGAAAAGAGGCGAAAAAGAAAACTCTAGATGCCCCTTTTAGTAGCTAGTCTCTCAAGTATGGAAAGGTAGAAAAAAATACTAAATAGAACCTCTTAGCCATGTTCAACTAAGGTATTCCGTTTTCATAGATAATCTATCTCAGTCTGGAAAAGGGTAAACTTATACTGAGTAGATGTCTTTTCATTTACTTTAATGAGTTTGAAAACACAAGTGCTCCTAAAAGAGGACTCCTCTTGGAGGAACGAGTGGTATAAAGGGTAGAAATTTGCTTCAGTCATGATGGACCTACTCAAAACACACAAAGGTCAAGAGGTTGGCTAATAAGACCACTCATCGCAATGACTTCTCAGGAAAGGGTAAAAACCAAGTGAAAGTGTATGATCAACAATGCAGATGGTGACAGTGAAATGATAAAAAAATGGTCATTTGGTAGAAATAGGCTGATAAAAATGGCAATCATGAGGGATAAAATGGGAGTGGTTTCATTTTTACAGAATCTTGAAACATGGGAAACTATGCTTTAAATTGGTTTCATTTTTTCACAAGCTTGAAACATGAGAAAAACTATTCTTGAGAGTGGTTTCATGTTTAAAAAAGCTTGAAACAAAGGAAATATATGCTTGAAATATGTTTGCATGCCCCTAGCATAATGACTCAATTCAAGGTACATGCCCCCCAAACTTCATTTCATGCACCTAAGTAGACTACTGGGTACTAATAGGTGGATGGAATGAAGGTTCATTTATGAGATGAAGTGAAAGTCTCGACTTGGAATTTATGAGATCTAATCGAATAATATAATTGAAAGGGGATTTTTTTCATTTTTTTATGAAACCTATTTCATTTTTTAATGAGGTTGACATAGTAAAAGAAATATCTTCATAAGAGATTGTTTCATTTTTTAACGAGCTTGACACAAGAAAAATAACTCTGCTTTGGAACCTATTTCATTTTTAATGTGGTTGAAATATTAAAAGAACTATCCTCATAAGATCTTGTTTCATTTTTTGATGAGCTTGACACAAGAAAAAGAAATCTGCTTTGAGAACCTTGTTTCATTTTTTAAGGATCTTGACACAAGGAAAGGAACTCTGCTTTGAAATCAAATCATGGCCTCCAAGGTACCATGGCTTCCAAAATTTCTCATCATATGGGAGAACAAAACTCTAGAAGGGATATATATCAACGGATCCAATGAAAATATCAACATCCAATTCCCCCAATAAATGATTCACTATATCACCAACCAGATCTAGGTTGAAAGTGGTTGACTAGACAATGAAAGGCCCATTTTCAACAGTTTGTACGTGAATGGGATAGGTTGCCACATAATTAACATGTGGTAGGGAAGTTTCCACTTGTAGATAAGGACCATTTAGGGAAGCTATTTGATTGATAGTTGAATTAGGACCAACGAAAAAAATTTGGTCAATAGTCATGATTATTCCTTCATGCAGGAAACACATAACATGAAAGAGTGAAGAGACAAGACCTCCAATGAGATAAACAGAGTCACACCCAAGGATTAAATTAAAATCCAAAGGGCCCTGGATTACCATCACATCAATATAGACAGTCTTTCCTCCCAAAGTAATAGAAAACTTAGAAAGTATCCCTAACGATTGACTGGTTCCTCTGTTAAAAGCCAACAGATTCTGGGTAAATGGCACAAGCTACGGAGAAGCTAAAGCTTGTGAAGAAGTTGAAGACAAAATACTAACAAATGCACTTTCATCTATGATTGTGCTAGGTACCATCACATTATAAGAATGTATTATGATCTAGAAGGGAACATAAGGAGGAATACGATATCCTTCCAGTTGGCTCTAATAAAACGAAGTGACCATACTACTTGGACAAGGTGTCGTGGGGATGGGAGAACTACTCCCTTCTGCTACGGGAATGCAAATATTTCTCTCTAGTGTTGTGGGAACAAGAGTATTTCCCTCTTGTGTCATTGGAATGGGAGGATTTCCCTCTAGTTCATTGGAATATCAAGAAACGAGAAGAACCTGAGTAGTATGAAGTTCACTCTGTACGGGAAGCGTACGATCAACTAAAGGTGGAATCGACTCAACCATTTTCTCAACCAATGGTTGTTCGAGAAGAGACTCATGAGATTTATGTTCAAAGAGAGTGGGATTGACAGGAGATGGATTCTCATCAATCACTACATCAACTAGTGGAGGATTGGGAGTCGAGGCTAAGATGATGTAAGGTTTTCCAACACTTTTGAGGCTTCAACCATATCAGAAAAAAGTTGAATATGATGATTCCATTCACATAACTTATAGAGAAATATGTCTTTACCCTTTTTCCCATGGAACTTACTATCACTAGTTAAGGGTTTGTCACTAGCATGATCTCCAGAATCTGAAGAAAAAGGTTTATGTGAGCCTATGGACCACGCTTCTAATACCTTGGAATACCAGGAAAATCTCTAAGAAGGTGATCACCCTTACAAAGAATGCAAGGAAATTTAACTTACCGGGGTTTATTGGAAGGTTTCTCCATACTAGTTGCATTCGTAGCAATGGTTGCTTGGTTTTCTACCTAGCTATTTTTCTTCTCCTTCTTCGTCCTTTTCTTCTTCTTCTTAGCTTCTTGGTTACTAGAATCAAGACTTTCACCAGGTGAAGTGGAAGAAAGGGATGAAGAAACAATAAGTGAAGAAGGCAAAGGGTCAACTTTAGGATCAACATGAGGTAAATGTTGTTTATGTGGAGAAGAACACTGTTGAGGAAGTTTGGACATTTGGAACCATAGGGGTAAAAAACAACCAAAATGGAAAACTGGTAAATCTGGGAAGGGAACACATTACCATATAAGGAGCACCAATATTTCCAAAAGAAGGAAAAGAACTAAGATTCCGTCAAAGGGGTTCCCCCTATTTGTAGAATCGGAAACTCTTGCCATTAGTCTCAACCCATGATCCACTAAGGAGTTGTTCCATGGGGAGGATGTTTTTCTACAGTCAATTAATTTATTTTAGAAATTGAATACATAAAAAAAGAAAATGGGTAGCTACGCATAAATTTTTACCAAGCAACCGTGAATTGAAATATACACCTTGGCGAACTAAGGAATTAATGTATGTGCATGCAATCTCCACGAATGTTGTGTTTGGTGTATCACAGTATGCAAGGCGGTCGACTTAGTTACATATGGATGGATGAAAACCTATAGGGGAATCCCAAAATTTACTTGATGGTACGTGGGATTACAATCCATAGTAGTGTTGTCTAATGTGTAATAATTCGATGAGAGCATTCCCATATACATTTTATGCGTGGAGCACCATCTAATATACCTGAAGGTACGTAGAGTACGATCTTATACACATACATATGTGGAATGAGATTTTACCCCCATGATGATGCTACAAAACAATGACAACTCCTACATTTAAAGATGTCATAACACATCTCTAGCCTATAAATCTATGTTTGTCATTAAGTTTCAAATTATCCTTAGGTTAATTGAGATGAATTTTAAATTTGATCTTGAATTATGTTTCAGTTTCAAGGCTCAAAAATTGATGTCACCTGAACTACCCTATGATGCAACTAATATGATGAAAAAAATCTTTTCATTTTTGTTTTAACAATGAAAGGCCTAACTAAATAGGGGAAGAAGAAATCAATCAACAATGCAATAAACAAGTGATGCAACAGTTGATCTCTATAACTTCACATTTCCAATCAAAATAAAAGGCCTATATGCAATGCATGATGCATAAGATTTTTCTTTTGTATTACACTTAATTTTTATATGAAAACTAAGATATTTACTTAATCACTGATAAAAATACTTTTCGGAATGATGACTAAAACACCAATTCCTTCAAGCACTCAATGATGAAACGATTCAGTTTTCTAATGACCTAATGAGAAGAACAAGGAAAATTTGAACAAATTCTTATCAAAGGCACTCAAAACTAAAAGAAAACAAGATTAAGGCTTCTGAGAGATCAAGACACATTCAAGGACACAAGGATAACCCACTGGAAAAAAGTTAATAAGAAAGTGAATCACAAAAAGGCAATTTTTGGCATCAAACCAAGACCATAGCAGGTACTGAAATGGCTAGTGTGCATTGCAACACAAGTGCAGACAAGGCTAGGGTGCAAAGCAATGCACTGTCTCCAGACCACAGGGTGTAGAGATCAAGGAAATCCAACTTTATACACAAAAAATGCAAGCAAATCTCAACGAAAGGTTTTTCTAGGTCTATTCAGGACTGAGTGAGACAATAAAGGCCTTAAGAAGAGGTAAGACAAGCAGAATGGAAAATGAAATCAACAAGGGAATGAGTCATTCCCCAGTGGAGTCGCCAATTTGTTATATAAGATTTATGATTGCAGAAAAAAGTATCTCTCCTAGGTTTGGTGGTGAACCTACAAGAACGGAGAGAAAATGCACACAATGCTTTCCTTAAAGTAAATAGATGACGATATGAATCCTACCTAGAATTCATCGCGGGCTTCACTTTTTCTTTAGCTTGAATTCTCTAATTCCAGCTCTGGTTCAAAAAATTATAACCTACACAGATAGAGAACATAAGACAAGAAACTATGAGATCTATGCAGTATCATCTACATACTCTATTCAATAGACCAACATGGTATTGAAATATATGAAATAACAACATCACATATATGAAAATATAGAATTATCTGCATTAATATATATGGAGGGATTTTACAGCCATAAATAGTTGTTGATCTTATAGAAGAGCTCCTTCAAGACCAACTTCTCCTTTCCTTGTGACAATGTGAACCTTCAATCACCCTAAATGGATGAAATGAAACATCTCACCACAACATCATAAGGGTAAGCTCACTCTCCAAAAGCCAAAAAAAACTAACTAGATGACTGTGGAATGAGGTAAATATATAGGAAGGAGAGGTAGTTCATGAATTCTTATCCATTTACTAATCTAGGCTTGATATCCAAAAGTGATGGGAGGATGAGCTCAAGGGATAAGATGGTGATTTATCCAAGGTAGAATCAGATAAGGTTTGAATGTTTATCCAAGGAAAATGGTTAAAACAGCCTATGGAAGCTTTAGGAAGAGGAACCTTTATAATTTTTTTTATTTTTTCCCGAATTTCTAGAATCAACACATGCCCACAGTTATGCAAAGTGCATTTCATAACACCCTAAGAGAAAGAGAGAGTGCACTGCAATGAAATTTCTCAATTATGTAGGGTGCATTGGTCCTTAAAAGCTTGGAAACTCAACAACCAAGAGTAGAAACTTAGGGATTTAGCATAGTCATGCTTAGGGATTTATGCAATATCATGACAAGGGGGAATAGGATGTTGATTGATCCCATTAGGAGGCCTATTGATCGAATGTGACAAAATGGCATATAACAATAGGTTTGACAATAGAAAAAATGTCAACTCATAAAGTAGATAATGCAACAAGCATAAATGAATCCATTCATAAATCAGATGGTGCAACAAGCATAATTTATCTAGCCATTTCAACAAACAATTCATTCTTTTCCCTTTCACAAACAAGAAAAAACCAACAAGTTATTCCATTTATACATTAATTAATTTATACATTTTATTTTCCAATTTTAATTCTTTTAGTATTCTTATTTACACATTAATGAATTTCACTTTTTATTTTGTTGTTTTACTCTTTTTTAAATTTGCAAACAAGAAAAAGAAAAACCAACAAACTGAGAAATAGTGACATCATCCATAATCGACATTTGCACAGGAAGTTCAACCAATATTTTTGAAGGTGATGTGTTAGTGTTATATGGTCCTATTTCTATTCTAGTACCCTCCTCACCACCGAAGGCACAAGTTTTACATTTTGACCTTGTTGATGTGCATGGGAAACTTACAATAACCATCAACATAAGTGATAAACTGATCTCTCAATTTGTCTCATTTTTCTCTCTTGGAAAAAGTGTTCATATAACAAGATTCGATGTCACTAAGAAAAGTAAATATCAAAGAGGTGATTCTAGCCACTACATCTCATTGAATTCAACATCTATCATTGAGACAATACCCATGCTTTAGTCTGTGTGTTGGCTTACTCCAGACACTACAATTTCTATGCTTTTGGAAGCAAGTATAGATTACTCAGTTGGAAGCTTCGCAACATTGAATTCAACATCTGCCATTGAGACAATACCCATGCTTTAGTCTGCATGTTGGCTTACTCCAGGCACTACAATTTCTATGCTTTTGGAAGCAAGTATAGATTACTCAGTTGGAAGCTTCGCAACACTTGTCACAGGATTCCAACAAAACAATCATCAATTGGAAATACATGTCAAAGGCGGTGAAACAAATAGTGATTGTGCCATGGTATTGTGTCAATTGTTTCGTTTTATTATGCTTTGCCTTTTATGTGTCAATCTTTGCTTTCTCTTGCTAAAATAATTTATGTTATGATGCTCTTTTTGTTAAAACTAATAAAACTTTTCACTGAATTTTTTTTTCAAGTGTATTTGGCTGAACAACATAAACAAATATTTGTCAAACTTCAACAAGATATACTAAGGGGAAGGGCAATCTTGCTTCTTTTCAAAAACATAGTTCGAAGTGGACCAAGAGAATGGCATACCATATGTACATGTTTATCAATCTTCTTTGAGCCACTTAATGATGAATTGACAAAATCTTATCTACAGACTTGCCAAAACAAATTTCCAAGCAAGTTTTCAATTGCATTTCAACTTCTTCTTATTTATAGAATCTACCAAAAATAAATTTTCAACAAATTTTTTCAGTTGCATTTGAAATTTTTATAAGCATTTCTCTATATCTTCTCAAACTATTCACTTTTTCTCCTACATTTTTTCCTTTTCCTTTCATTATTCATTTACTATAAACCAAACAAAAATATTTGTATTCCAAATCAAACTATTGCAAATTATTGGAATTCTCAAACTAGATGATCTATTTTCCCACCGTACGAGCCATTATGCAATGGGTGTAAATAGCTAATTAGAACAATAGAATGTCTAGTTGATAACATGCGTTATTGCACAAACTATGCTAACAAAAAACTATTTTCTCATGAACAGAGTTTACAATGTACAATAAATTATATAGATGGTAAGCTAGATTGCATCCTTTCAAAAGACCTTCTTCAAATCTTCTTTCCAGGCCTTCTGCAAATATCCTTTGGAAAATATAAAGAAAATCTCTACAATTGTTTTCATGTTACAAGCATTTTCACTAAAGGGAACCTTTACAATTTCAATGAACAATATTATTATCGATATCAAGAAGATTTGGTATCTTCTATTACTTTGTTAAGTTTAAGTTTTGTAATATGCATGTTGACAACTCTAGTAAGCCTCAATTTTGTAACATGCATCTTAACAATTGTAAATATAGAAAACTTGTACATTTATTGAGAGTTTTGTTGTCCAATGAAAAAAAATAGTTTTGTAACATGCAACCTAAGAGTTGTGAATATGAAAAAAATTATATATGTCTTGAGAGTTTTGTGGTCCAATGAATAAAAACATTGTACTTCGCTAGCTTTCTAACCATTTGTACCAAAATGTTTAATGAAATTATCTTATATCTTCTTTCTCTTTGTTTCTGTCCTATCTCTCCATTATAATTCTTCCTCCAATGATATAACATTTCTCTTGTAGCTGTTCTTAGGCAAAAAAAACAAAATTTTCCACAAAGATGAAACATCTCTATTCTAGTTCTATACCCAATATTATTTGAAGCCTTGATTTTCTAATGGTTTTAGGGCCTTTTAATTTCATCATGATTTTAACGCAGTTTTGTTTCCATATATATAATATATATAATATATATATATAATTTTGTGAAGTTCATTATTGTGTGTATTTACCTCATCTTTCTATACTGTGATAAAATTTTTTGTTTTTAGCATGGTATGAAAAGCTTATACATCACTCAAATATTCAGCTTCCACGATATGTGAACAACCATATTTACAAACAAAAATGTTAAGAAACATCACAGAGGCTTCAGACTCGCCCTTGTTGTAGTAAATATTCTTGTATATCTTCCCTTGTGACCCGGCGCAGTGAGCAAACTCTCAAGTTTAAGTCTTAGGACAATTCAAATTTTGCAGATAGAGGGTGGTTTCTTAGTTATTCAGCCAACATGCCTTCATTTCTCAATAGCTATGCATCCAACAAAGTTATTATTAAGAGTTGCAGTGAGAACTATGGGTTTTTCTCTTGTTCAACAACTTCAAGCGGGAAACCTTTTTTAGTGATTGTCTATGGATTTTTAATGATGAAAGCTATTAAGTCAAATTACATTATATTTTTCAAATGATAAGCTAATGCATAAAAAATAGGATTTTAGAAACCAATATAATGGTTTTCAGCATAACCAAAAATGGGTTCCCAAACAGTGTTACTTTTTCTTATGAAAGTCTAAAGATAGAGGCTAAAAAGTATGACTTTAGAAATCATCCCTCCAAATATAATTCCTTTCATCATATACACAGAAATGGGTTCCCAAAGAATATCTGAAGCATCATCTAACTTTTTCTTATGAAAGTGTAAGAAATGCATGCTTACATGTCCTGGGTTTGGGCTAAAGTATATTAGTCAATTACACCAGCTTGTGTCTCACCCATAAAGGCCATGCTATCATGGGAATTTCAAACCTTTATAATAGCCTCTCAACTATGACAAAAAAATGATATTCAAGTAATGTTGCATTGCTATGCACCATCTTCGAAATTTAACATTATCAATATTTTTACTAGTCATAGCTCTTAAAAATATTGCCACAAGGGTTACAATGGAGATAGGGGTTGAAGTTATTACACTGAAAGGTCATGACTAGGTGGCACATTTTACATCCCCAAGATGACAGAGTAATCTCTTGATAGGGGTGCACTCTATATGTAATGATAGTATGGAATTTGAACAATATCTCATCTGGGAAGATGCAACATACTAAGAAACGTACAATAATTTCTTAACCAATCCACATACATAATTCACCAACATAGCTTATTCAATGGTTTAAAAATATGTTGTGAAATGAGGCCTTTCTCTATTATTTGATGATTAAAGTCCCAATCCTTTTGTGTTGGACTATTGTGGTTTAATGCAATTATGATTAAACTTTACTTAAGCATTTTTTCTTTCTTGTATGAATCATAGACTCGTATCGCACTTATGTGTTGGTATGTAACAAATTACAAAAAATGAGTAAATAAATGGCATATAGAGGAAATAAATACAATTACATAGAATAGACCAAATTTATTCTATTGAATCTCATGTTGTGGAAAAAAACTCAAAAAGATCATTTCTTTCTTAACTTCCAGATCTAGGGAATACATAGGGTTGTGGCTATCACAGAGCATGCGAAAATACAACACCTACTCTATTGAAGGTACCACATAACACCTACTCTATTCAAGTGACCACACTTCTTTGTGCCTCAATAGTGTACACAAACCTTGAACTAAGTTAGTGGATGGAAGATTTGCAATATTTCTAAGTTTGAAAGTGTTGTCTTATGTTATGTGAATTCTTGGAAGAAATACAACCCCTCATATGGAAGTGTATTTACAACTTGTCCACAGTAATGAAAGTCATTTTCCTCCTCTTCCTCTTATGATTTGTCAAAGACTCAAAACTCCAAGAAAATCAAGGCCATTATGTTTTTATGCTTTAAAAAAACCAAATCGATGACTCATCTGGTGATTCTTTGTGGATGCATGGGGAAATTATCGATGGTCTACAATGAATGTGAGGGAAGGAGATAAATGGATATTTCACACTGAAATAAGTGGACACATAAATTTTTGCAATCCAAATTTTACCAAATGTTGACTTTATTTGGGCAAAGATATGGACAAGTTCTATTGATGAAGGCATATGACATGTGAAATTAGTTTACTTCTTAATTAAAATATATTAAGTCCACAACCATAATGCTTATGAACTATGTTAATGACCCTTAGTTGATCAATCCACATCTGCCATAACTACTAGCCTCATGAAGCCTTATGAGGAGGAGGCTTAATATAAGATTATTTAAGAGCATATTTTGCTTTCACTTGGAAGTGAACCGTTCAACTGAGTTGATAGTTACACCTGTATTTCATGGTTGGGTTGCTAAGCAAGCTAGTAAGATTTGTTTATCAATCAACTATAGTAGATGAGAAAGAAACAAGCTAGAGTAGTAGTTTGAGCAACAGTTGATCCTATAGTTGTAGGTCATCAACTTCTATGGTTACATCCGCAACTTACTGATGCAGGATAATTGACTCAAAACTATCATTCTATTTTAGTAGACATAGGGGGTCTTATGCTTTCAAGGAAGTTGGATTTCTATGTATGTAATTATTAACGTTTTGAGTGGTTAAAGTAGGAATTAATTAGATAAGTGTGAGGATATTTATAAATGGGCTCAAGTGTAGGAGAATGAGTGATTAATGATGATGAGAGAGTTGGAAATCAATTGTAACTCTTATAGGTCTCATGATTCGAGGGACTAGAGAGGATTCTTAGAGATAAGTAGAAGTTAAAAGTGGACTTTGAGGATATTCAGGAGTTAGTTCACTAGATTAAGGATCTGAACCAGAATTGGTTCAACAGAACCTTTTGTATAAATGTAAGCCTAAAAGGCATAGAGAGTCAGTAGTTAGAGAGTATTTAGGGAAGTCAATCAATTAGATTGTAAGCTTATGGGCAAGAATAAAGGCCACTGATATAGAAGATCAGGCCAAGGAAAGAGTTCCAGTGTAAATACATGTTTATTAAATAGACAACTTGATTCTGAGTTCATGTGTGTGTATTGAGTAATTGAGATGTATATTTTATATGATATTCAGTTATCTATGTAACATAGGTTACAGGTGCAGATCCATAAGGGAGGCAAAATACCGAGAAGAGTAACAAAGAGGTGTTACAGCTTTGTACACATCAACAATACAGGAGGAAGACTTTAGTGTTACAGTGAAGGTGGAGGAGCATAAAGGCGTGAGTGGATTTAAGTTAAGAAGAGAGTTGTGGAAAAACATCGAAGGACCAGAACCCTAAAGGAAGCCGAAATCACAAAAAAACGTTGAAGGAATGGCACAAATCCAAAGCAAAGAGCACAGGGAGTAGGAAAGAACAAATTCCCTTGATCGTGGTTGAAGTCCTGTAGTAAATCCTAATCGTCGATCTAGATTTCAACTTCTTACGTCATAATCAACTACGGGGGTTGAGTGTTTGGTAAGCAATGTGCTAGTTGAAGGGTCGTAGGTCGTAGGAATTGATGGCCTCTGTCATCCAACATATATCAGGCCGTAAAGAGATTGAACGTTAACTACAAGGCGGACCCAAACATTTATAGATCGAGGACTAATAATTCTCACCGGCTCCGTGAAGGCGGATAATCATCATGCAAGTGGTTTGTGCGATATCAATTGGACCATTGGATCAAATGGGCTTTGATCTATGGTGCAGGATCACCAAGCAGCTCTGTTGATCAGAAAATACATCAACCGTCGGATTCAAGACAAGATCAGCGGTGGAGATTGGGCAATAAGAACTGAGTAGAGTAGACCCGAGAAGGTTATATGTGTGTTTTCATGTTATTTAATTCTAGTTGTGTTATCCCATATTGCATGCAAGAGGCGATGAAGTCACAGGTTGGTATGATGTGAGATTGCGACAGTCGTTGATATCGTGGACGAAATCAACGGTGGAAAGGGAAATCGCATATTACAAGTCAGTAATCCTGAGTGCATGTTCTATTAAATCCTTTGAACTTTGCAATTGCGATAAAGGATGAGCTGGCACGTAGAGTAGGGTTTCGTTAACATGTGGGGTTATAGAATTGACCAAAGTTGCCATAAAGGATAAAGGGTTGAGTTATAAGAGTCTGCAACGAAGGATTACCAAAGGGCCAAATTGGGGTTAGTTATTAACTCGTTCCGCATGAGGGTTTGATTAAGGGGCCTTAAACCTTAACTTATGAAGGTTTGACCCGACATGTCATTGTAATTCCTGGGATCGATGAGATTATGCATTCTATATGCACACTGTGGTAATCGTAGGTTTTTCCTGTGTCAGATTGGTATCAGAGTAGAATTGTGACTGAAACATTTCATATTAAAACTAAAAGAAATTATGTATGAAAATTTCTTTGAAAATAATTTAGAACAGAGTTATGTTGTAAAGGTGTGTATACAGGCGAATGGCGATAAAACTAGGTAAGAGGAGATCAGATTCTAATTTGACAAACAGTAAGCACACAAAGATGAAGTATAGAAGGATATTGGAAGAATTTGTAGATGCAAAGAAGCAGAGAACAATCCATTCAAGGTGTAGGTGAATGGTAGAACAAGATCGTGCAGAAGTCTTGAAGGTAGGAGCATAAGAAGGTGAGAAGATTGTAGCAACCTAGAGTAAGGAGTGCTCAATTGGTTCTGCAGGAAAGAACCATAGAAATGCTAAAAGACTGAGCTCAGAGGAGAGAAGATTAGTGAGGTATATGTAGCAAGAAGGAGACTTGTTATTGTAGAGGTACTGTTGTAGCTCACGAATGCAATTCCACAAAGGATGTGGTTAGAATTGCTAAGGGATGAAGAAAGCTGGTAAGAGTTTCTGAGTGAAAGAAGAGGTGATCAGAACCTAGTATTTCGTTTGTGATTGAAGTACAAGAGGACAATTGTCTTCTTAAAAGGTGTAGATGAGTTGAAGCCTAGAAGGAGCATAGATAAGTGCTCAAAGATGATCCAGAGAATAGAGAACCAAGTGCTTGCCAAAATACCAAGTATAGAGGAAAGTTTGGTGAGGTAAGTGGTAGCAGGGGGGACTTGTTATTGCAGAGGCTTTAATGCAACTCATAGTAAATGAGTGAGGAAGTTATAAAGATAGAGAAGAAGATGACTACTGATAGTCATAATAGAGATAACGTAGGTTTTGAGAAAGACCACAACTGAAGAAAAGTCAAGAAAGAGAATGCCAAGGTAAATGGCAAGAGGATGAGTCAAGAAGAAATTGATAAAGGGATTACTGAGATGAAAGAACAACTCAATGTATCAAAGATGATACTTGAGGAAAGCCAAATACTAGGTTGGGTATTGAAGAAAAAGCCAATGAAGTGGCATAAGTTATACAAAAGGCTACAACAGAGGCAAGTGAAGTGGCTGGTGGAAGAACTCAGAGAAGCTGAGTCGAGAATGGAAGTTTCCATTTGTGAAACAGAACAAGATGAAGTTCTGGGTGAAAATGAAGACTGGAGATTTGTGGAAGATCTTATGAATCATATGAAGGATTCAGAATAGCAAGGATATATGACGACTGAAGCATCAAGTGAGACCACAAGGTATTATGTTTTTAAAATTGATAGTTTGTGTATGATTGTAGGTATTGCAGGAGAAAAACAACCTTTTGAAGATGTCTTCAGAATATATGAAAATCTAGAAGTAAAAGGTGAGAAATAAAATTTCTCAGATGAGGAAGAATCTGACTTGATACATCAGGAAGAGTATATGGATGAGTTATTCAATGAGAGAATACAATCATTTAAAATTGTCATAGAGATGGAAGATCAAGATCTTATTCTGATGAAGAATGAAGGAATATTGTCTCAGAGAAGTAATCTAATGAATTTGATTAATGTTATTGATGAAGAACAAATGCAGGAGAATATTAATGCAGACGATGAAACAAGGATAGCTCTAGAAGAAAGGTTACAGAGGTACAACAAGGAAATATGTATTAAAGAAGAAGGACATCTAGTGAAAGATGTTAAGAAATAGGAAGTCATGCAAAAGATTTAACAAAGGGAAAAAGGACATCTGATGATTTGTCAACAACAAAGGAAGTTAAGGAAAATTGTGTGAAATTTCCAAATTCTACTCCAATTGAAATTACTGAGTTATATGGAAAATTAGACTTTCAAAGAAGGGAGTTGGAAAAGAAGAGGATATACACTTAGGATAGATTGCTGAAAAAGGAAGATAAAGAAATTGTCATGAATGAGAATCACAAGGAAAGGGAGACGGTAATGAAAACTCAGAAAATTGACATTACAGAAGGAGGAGTTCATTATTGTGAACCAAAACAGAGAGATATCATTGAAATAGATGATATAGAGGAGATTTTAAATCAACATACCGATGTATTGACAAAGGAATTGAAGGAAAACTCAAAGCAGCATACTGAGATGTTTCCAGATAAGGAAAAGGTAATGACGCCTTATATTTTTAATTCTAATAATTGTTTTATGATTACAGGATTTGTTGAAAATGAGACAGACATGTTTCAAATTAGGGAGTCAGTGTTAGAACTGAAGAAGACTGGAAGTTGCCAGGACAGACATGCTGATGAGGAAAAGGAAAAGCATGAGGATACTATGCTTGTATAGGTTAAATTGATTGTTAGAATCAATCAAGAATGTGAAGGACAATTACTGAGGGTTGTCAAGGAAGAAGAAGGAAAATATGTTGGAACTGATGAACAACATAGTGATGTATTTCAGGGGAATCAAGTACAAAGGATTTTGGAGGACAATTTACTTTTTGAAAGTAAATTTACAGATATTGAACAAAGAGTGTTTGGACAGCAACAAGAGGGTAAGGATGAAAGGGCGGTAGTAAGGATCCAAAAACTTCAAAGAGAAGACAGTAAACCATAGTTTCAAGAGCTAGTGGATAGCAGTAACAAACTGAAGCAAAAATAAAGAGATAGCAGTAAGTGGCAGAGTATGGGCCAACGCAAGGATGTGCTGGAGATGGATATTGAAGAGTTATGGCAAATAATGATGAAGCAGTCAAAATGGAGGAGATTGATAGCAACAGGAAGAATGATCAATCATAAATTGAACCTGATTGACAAGGAGGGGAAGATGAAATAGAAGACAACTGACATACAACAACAAAAAAAGGTGCAGAGCATTTAGACAACTACAAACCAAAGTTTGGGATCCTGGAGGTTTCCTATCAACACATGAATACACATGATCAGGAGATCATGAATGTTTTCTACTTTGGGAGTCTGATGCAAGAGCATTGACTCGAAACTATCATTTTATTTTAGCAGACATAGGGGGTCTTGTGTTTTCAAGGAAGTTGGACTTCTATGTATGTAATTATTAACATTTTGAGTGGCTAAAGTAGGAATTAATTAGATAAGTGTGAGGATATTTATAGATGGTCTTAATTGTAGGAGAACATGAGTGATTAATGATGATGAGAGAGTTGGAAATCAATTGTAACTCTTATAGGTCTCATGATTCAAGGAACTAGAGAGGATCCTTAGGGATAAGTAGGAGTTAAAAGTGGACTTAGAGGATATTCAGGAGTTAGTTCAATAGGTTAAGGATCTGAACCAAAATTAGTTCAACATAACCTTTTGTATAAATTTAAGCCTAAAAGGCATAGAGAGTCAGTAGTTAGAGAGTAGTTAAGGAAGTCAATCAATCAGATTGTAAGCCTACAGGTAGGAACAAAGGCCACTGCTATAGAATATCAGGCCAAGGAAAGATTTCTTGTGTAAATACATGTTTATTAAATAGACAACTCGATCCTGAGTTCATGTGTGCGTATTGAGTAATTGAGATGTATATTTTATATGACCTTCAGTTATCTGTGTAACATAGGTTACAGGTGCAGATCGAGAAGGGAGGCGAAATACCGAGAAGAGTAACAGAGAGGTGTTACAGCTTTGTACACATCAATAGTACAGGAGGAAGCCTTTAGTGTTACACTGAAGGTGGAGGAGCATAAAGACGCGAGTGGAGTTAAGTTAAGGAGAGAGTTGTGGCAAAACAATGAAGGACTAGAACCGTGAAGGAAGCCAAAATCACAGAAAAGAATTGAAGGAATGGAACAAATCCAAAGTATAGAGCAGCGAGGGTAGGAGAGAACAAATTCCCTTGATTGTGGTTGAAGTCCCGTAGTAAAACCTAATTTTCGATCTAGATTTCAATTGCTTACATCATAATCAACTATGGGGGTTGAGCGTTTGGTAAGCAGCGTGCTAGTTGAAGGGCTGCAGACCATAGGAATTGATGGCCATTGTCATCCAATAGATATTGGGCCGTAAAAAGATCTAACTTTATCTGCAAGGCGGGCCCGAACATTTATAGATCGAGGACTGATAATTCTCATCAGCTCCATGAGGGCGGATAATCGTCGTGCAAGTGGTTTGTGTGATATCAGTTGGACCGTATGATAAAATGGGTTTTGATCTATGGCACAGGATCATCAAGCAACTCTGTTGATCGGAAAAGATATCAACCGTCAGATTCGAGACAAGATCGACGGTGGAGATTCGACGATAAGAATTGAGCAAAGATTTCCCGAGAAGGTTATAGGTGCGGTTTTATGTTATTGAAGTCTAGTTGTGTTATCACATATCCCATGCGAGAGGTGATGAAGTCACAAGTTTATATGATGAGAGATTGTGACAACTGTTGATCTCGTGGACGAAATCAATGGTGGAAAGGGAAATCGCATCTGGCAAGTTGGGAATCTTGAGTGCATGTTCTATTAAATCCTTTGATATCCACGATTGCAATAAAGGATGAGATGGCACATAGAGTAGGGTTTGGTTAACATGTGGGGTTATAGAATTAACAAAGTTGCCATAAAGGATGAAGGGTTGAATTATTATAGTCCACAGCAAAGGATTACCAAAGGGCCAGAGTGGGGTTAGTTATTAACTTGTCCGCATGAGAATTTGATTAATGGGCCTTAAACCTTAAGTTATGAAGGTTTGACTAGACAAGTCATTGTAATTCCCGGGATTGATGAGATTATGCATTGTATAGCAGGTTTTTCCTGCGTCACTTACTCTCCACTCCTTATAGTTTTCGAGTATTATCTTTTACTTGTTAAAGTAACTTTCTTAATTATCCTTATGGTAAATCTTCCGAGGTCTTAAAATCGCTTGGTAGTGTTTCTACTTAAGATTCAATTTTATTTGTTACCTTCATAAAATCTTGATCGCTCCTGAAATTTAAGTTTAATTGGTTCTTTCTTCAACATTTTATTTTTTGAAGCCAGAGCATCTCTTTTTGCAATGGTAGTTTCAAACCTGGGACCTCTACAGTGCTTTGCACATGATTGACATCTTCAGCTACCAACTTGACCTGTAATCCCTTGATCTTATTGTCTTTAGCTTTGAGTAGTTAACCATCATTTTAGCTTTTTTGGCCTCTGTTGCCAAATGTATAATATCATTCTCTAGCTCATGGATTGTATTTACCATATCTTTATTGATGACCTTTTCAAGTAGCAAATATTTAATCATCTTGTTGACTCTCTATTTGAATATTTCAAACCTTTAGAGTTGAGTTGTGGTAATAACTATATATTACATTTCTTCTTTGTTAAAAGTTTGGGAATTGTGTAGGCTAAACAATACCAAACTTGGGAGCATCAACATCCATCTAAAACTAAAGAAATAGGGCCATCAAGTAAGAACTTGCTATTTATATTCTCTAAAAGTTGTCTGAATGTGTGAGCATGTTGAGGTCATAGGAATATTTTGTACAATTAGTTTTGGATAATAAGACCACTAATATTATAGTGCATGTTGTTGTTTGTTCCAGTTATATAACATTTATAACTAGATTTTATTTTTCCAATCATAGTTTGACAATAATATTTCCAAATTTATCCTGTCTATTTTATTGAAAAACTGGCTACTAGACCTACTAGTTACATTGAGCATACTATGAAACTCAATATATAAAATCTACTGATGCACTTGGTTATATGTGATATGTTGCTGCTAGGTATGCTACTCCATTTGTACTAATGCTACTCTTGGACGTAGAACTAGATATGCTACTCTTGAACTATACTAGAGGAAGCTAATAATTGCACTGCTCTTCGTCACCATTGACAATGATCAGAGTATTTTTTATCCAGCCTAGCGACTTCAGTTCGATATATCATTTTCCTTCGGAAACTTTTAGTCATTGTTAATTGTGATCACCAGGTAAGTAAGTTGTTGAATAAAACTTTAAGGAAACTTCTTTACACCTATACTCTTCAATTTATAATATAATAAACCTTTTTGATATAATTTGACATTGCAATAAGCTTTTTCAGTGTGGTGGTGTTAATTAGGATTGTTAGTTGTTAGCTAAGTCATTTCAAGTACATTGGCAGGAACTTGCTGCTTCACAGCTCATCTTGTTAACATATGTTAAGGTCTTTGAATAACCTACAGTATGCTAGTCATTAAACTCATTGAAATTATGAGCAAAGAGAGAGGTATAAATTTGGTCTCATACAGATGGAGCAAGGAGAAGGAACTGTAGGTGAAGGTCCCTTTGCGTATTTCTTCATGGTGCGAAGTGTAGCGATGGTGCTTCTTATATATATCATGTCAAGTATCACTGATAAATATACGTTAGTTATATTATTGATAACCATAAGTTAAATTAGTACTTAATGGATATATCAGTTGTGTCATTTGAATCAGAATAAAATCTATGATCAATATTTTTGTTTTGAACTAGATCAACTTTTGGAATCAATGAATACTACATAAGTTTTGATCCTTTTTGAAAATTTTCATATGAAAAATATTCATCAAAAATATTGCAAAGAACCAATATAGATCCTTATTGAAAAAATTCATATAAACAATATTCATGGCAAATTTTGCAAAGAACCAATATTATATTACTATCCCATTATAGTAAACCTTCAACATTAACATGTTGATGTGAGTTCTTCCCATGCTCACTCATTTTCATATTCAGATGTTATATTATTTCATCAAAACACATATGATATAGTAATCAAAATTTCTATCCCATGCCTTCAACATTAAAATTTGGATGGGAGTTGCTTTAATGCTCACTCCTTTGCATATTAAAAAATTATATCATTTCATCAAAACACATATGGTATACTAATCAACTTTTCGAAGTGATAACTTGAAACTGACAAAGAAGTTGAATTGACCATATAGTTATGATTAATTGAGTACGTATGCAATTTATATGCACTCTATGACAAATTGTATCAATTTTGAGAAAGTGCATAGCGCCATAGGGATAGGGATGTAGAAGACACCCTTCCTATATATGCATTGTTATTACTTTTGCATCTACACTAAATATGAGAATTGTCTGCATGTGCATAAAACATGCTATTTCTCACAAGATTGCGTGGCATTCATTGCATGTACCCTAGATTTGGCATAGCACAATGAAGTTAATCAACCATTATTCTAACTTCAAATTTTGTTGGATTATTACTAGTATAAGTATGTAATTTAAAATTCTATTGTAAAGTTTATAATTGGAAAATAAAATCCTAACACATTCCAGGAAGTAGAGTTGATTGCCTCACTCAACCCACAAACCCTTATATCATATTCCTATAATGGTAACAAACAAGACTTGAGAGCCCTATGGCAGGCTCGTTAGCCCTTTCCGACCACTAATCCCCGTGAGCAAGTTTAACGTGAGTTGGCCAGAGTCTGTAATACCTCAGTTTTAGTCTACGGAGATCATTATTGATGGAGTCATTTATCGAAGTTGAGGAATTATCTGGACGGTTAAAATTGTCGAAATTTGGGTAAAAAGATTTGAATTTTTTTTGTAGAAAAAGGGTTTGAATGGTATTTTTGATAGTGGAAATGGATTTAGCACCATAAAAAATGTCTAGAACACCTAAAATTTTGAAATTTAACAATTATAACTTGGATTTACAAAAATCCTTGCCAGATTTTCTCTAAATATGACCACAATACTGTCCAGGGAATTTCTTCCCTTAGTTAAACTAAGGTATTGGTGATTCCACTGTTTATGCGGGTATTGGTATTTTTGAAATAATCGAACTCTTTGATAGAGTTTCATTTTCTAACAATATGTGGTACAATTTCATTGTTAAACGTCATTAATATTTAGTTTCACATGACGTAGAATTTGGAATCTCTTTATTAGATAGCTTTTATTTGGCAGAGATCAGCGGAGATTGCTCGAGTACAAGAATACGAATATGTGGGGACAATCAACACTGTTGTAGAAAAGCCATCACTGTTGTAGAAATGTAAGGTTTTGAGTTGCCCGATTTTCTCGATCGAGCTGGTGTCAGTAACCAAAAAAGAGTTCTCAATATTCTTGTTGGAAACAAAAATAAGACATCAGCAATGCACTTGCACACATTAACAAATTATCTCCCTGGCTCAGGCCTAGAATTTTCAATTCCTTGCCCCAGTCAAGTCGAAATTGGATTACCGTTCTTTGTTTTTCATCTCTGTAATTTTAAGTATTATACGGCCACATAAGTGTTATTTCTTTCCCTTTGTTATATGCAAAATTTATAGATAACCGCATACCATAGTTAACGTAAAATAAGTCTGATTAAAAGAAAGATTTCCATTTCGTTTGGGGATTTACCACTATTTTGATTTTAAAAATGTCCAAACTTTAAGCTCTCTAAACTCGGTTGAAACAAATTAAATAAAGTTTAATATCATCAAATGGGAAATTTAGATTAATAAATATAGAATAGTTTTGTTATTAATATCTAAAAACTTATGAAATTATTGAATTTAGGTTTTTCTTTTATTTATATTATGAAAAAAAAATCAGTAAAAATTACATTATCAAAATTTTGTTTAAGTATTTCGAACCATTCAGTATGGTTGATAGTCAAGACAATATGAAAAACAAGATCTTGATATCAAATTAAATAAAGAAAACGAAAATTTCTTTTAGCCACTAAATTTAAAAGGATGGTCATTGATTGCCAATCCTTGAAAGCATAAGTGGTTGACAATATAATAAGCCATCCTCAGACATGACTCCTTGTCATAACGAGAAATAATGTTGGGATAAAGAGGAAATTGCTTGATTTGAAATCAACTTGATGGAATCTACATATCTGCAATCAGCCAAATGGCTACATATACAAATTTATGGTCAATTTTTATTTTTTAACCTATTAACGTTTTTTTTTATTAGTAGAACAATCTTATATTAATTAGAACGTTTTACATATTCGATCCATCTTTAACCAGTGATGACAACACAACTTAATAATGTCCATCGGAGCAAGCAACATAGATCTTACTGCCAGTGAAAAATACCCTGTCTCTCAATGAGGTATACATTGCTAAGAGTAACAATGACAAAAGAATAGGGATTGAGAAATAGAGGAGTGGCTTCAGCTCATGCAAAATCCTAAAAGGAAAAAAGAAAATAGCAAGGAGCAAAGTTTTTAGCTCAAACAACCCATGTCCACAAATCGCTCCACTTTGAAAGACATTGAAGAACATATAACCAGGAAGCATGGGCACCCCATGTTTGGAAAGAAGGTTTGCTTCATAGTTTTTCTCTCGGTAGATATGTTGGAAAGATACCTCCATGAAGGCAGACCTCAGCTCTGAGGTCTTCTGTGCTTAGTTCCAAAGTGAGGGGACATCTAGAGTACGTCGGTCTTGAATCCATCTAATCACCAAGAGTGAATCTTCAACAACTAGAAAATTGTCTAAATCTAGCAATTTGGAGCATTAGAGGGCCCCCTATAAAGCCAACAGCTTAGCCCGATAGTTATCCCCAACACTAGCGGACCAATAGAAAAGAGAATATCGAGTAAGTCATCGTATCGAATAGCTACGACTTACTAAGTAGGCTGTTATATGGTCATGATTTATATGGAAGGAAGAATATCTCGCCAAATTACTATTTATCCACCCACCCCAATCCTTGGGGAAGGCACTAGTCTCAACCAATGGGAGAGGGATGATGGCATAGTGCAAGTGGATATTGTCATTGCTAAGGTCGATCATTTCGAGCCAGTCCTAGTCCAGTCAAAGCCAAGAAAGTCATACATAAGCATTCATAGCCATTGATAAGAATTTGATTTGGATTTATTGACGAGTCTGTTGCTTCCCCCAAAACAAGAGCCAATTGATCGATGAGGAGATGGTGGACGCTGGATGATTAGGATTCTTCCAACCGTTAGGATTCTTCCAAGAGGGATGAGGAGGTGGAGTTGGATGAGTCACTATACTAGAGACAATATTCCTGTATAGTGGACAAAGGGATCAAATTTGAGTAATACACCACAACCAGAGTCCCCATCCGAGGAAGCACCATCAAAGAGGCAAATCGGGAATCTGTCATCCAAGTCAATGAATGAAATGGATTTGGTTGCGGCTTTGGGTTACCAGGGGCCATCCTCCATGAAAAGAGTCATGATCCGGAGGGAGACATACATAGTGTCTAAGGGAATTCCTTCGAAGATCAACTTATTTCTAGATAACCAAATGCCCCACAAGACATAAAGGGGGACAACTCTATAAACAATGGCTTGAAGAGACCAGGATTCAAAAACATGCAAGAAAGGAGGAGCACTCAAAATATATATTGATAGCAAGGAGGAGCGGATCATATTCCAGATGTCAGCAACAAAGGTGCAGTGCAGGAATAGATGGAGACTGTCCTCAGAATCCAACCGACAAAGAGAACATATACTAAGGCCCACAAACCCTTGTTTTAGTAGTTGATCCTAGGTGAGGACACAATTGTATAAGACCAACCAGGAGAAGCATTTAATTTTTAAAGGGATTCCCCATAGCCATAATTTGGAGGTGCAACCTGCAACAGGAAGAAGGGGGATGCTGGAGGATATATATTCATGCACATCCTTGGTAGCAATTCGCCCATTTAAAATTCGAACACCCCAAACGAGTTGAACAAGTTACATAGTGAATGAGATGCCAGAATGAGTGAGAATATTGTGGAAAGTTTCCCATTCAGCAGCCAAGGCATCTGGAACACCTAACTGTCGAGCATGAGGCCAAATTGAAGCATGGGAAGGGAAGGAAATGTCTGATTTGAGGCTGGCTAGATTATAGAACCCCAACTTGATGATAATATGATAAAGAGGACCGATAATATGTGGCAACCCAGCATACCTTTAATGGAATCCCTGCCAAAAAGAATTTGTTGTCCATCACCCACCAACCACTAGAGATTCATGTCTGAAACTATACAAGATATATGATGCATTGGGATTTAATGTGCCTCGACCTCACCCATTCCTCCAGAGCCTTAAAGTGGATGTACTTAGTGAATAGAATGGTCTGCCAAAAGCCCCTTTCCTTGAAAGCTTACCACAAATTCGTGATTAAAAGGGCAATATTGAATTTTCTGTGATCTAGAATGCCCAACCACCCAACTTAATAAGCATGGAGATTGTGCTACGCGCCACAAGGTTAAATTTTCTCTGTGGGCACGTACCAGACCAAATAAAGTTAACAACAACATAATTTGATTTATAAATAATAGTCTAAAAAATATAAAAGAGATGCATCTAGAAAAAAAATAAGGCCTTGCAGCACTGCCTTGGTCATGGTGACCGGCCCCATGACAGCTATTTATGGTCCCATCGAGTGAGCATATTCTTGAATTTGCATACGATCCAGTCACCATCAAGGACTTTATCACTGCAAAATACGTCCTATTAAAAAAACAAAAAAACTTTTGTAGAACATTAAATTCCACTTTTACATCTTTCTCGGTTTCAGTGTGGTCGGTATCTTATAACACTGTGAGGATCTTCGAATATTAGTTTGTTATATCAAATTTTTCTTTTGATATAACAAACTCAGGATTAGACTAATTTATTGAATCCTCTTGGAATATTTATCATTAAATCAATTTTTCCATTCCTTTTATTTATCTTCATGACTCATGATTAAACTAGTTTATTGTTTTTCTGTTCAAGGTAATGGCAACGAATAATTAGGGTTGATAATTTTTTTTAGGTGACTGTGATCTTCTCGCCATAAAGTTTTCATTTTTTTTCGGCTGTGTTTCACATGATCATTCCAGTGCCTTTTACTTTAGCTCGAAAGCCATTGGGAAATTCTAATAGCAATATCCGAAGCTGATAGCGAGGTGAGCAGAGCTCAGAAAATAGCCTAAGTCGCACATGCAGCTCAAAATGTCCTCTTTAGTTGAAATATAAAGAGATTGTTCAGGTTATTCATGTCCCATCATCCCTATTGTTCGTATTTCATCGATGACGTACTGGAATACGCAACAAACTCCTAGAGCTACGATTGAAAGAAAAGTAGGTCCATCTTTGGATTAATAAAGGAAATGGGCAGATAATTGAAGTAAATATATCATTTTTCTCTCACATGTTATCTAAATTCATTAAGATAAGACATTATCCATCTTGTTTAGGAAATAAAATTATTAATTTTCAATTGAAAAAGCTAGATTTTGCAGTCCTTTTTACGAAATTTTTAAACTATAAATAAAAAATTGTATTGGTAATAATAATGAAGAGCATTATTGTTGACACCTAATCATTACGATTGGGTGAATAAATATAATCAATGTAAATAAATAATAAGAGATATGAATAGTCATCGACAGATGAAGGAATAATATGAATTGATTTGTTTTGAGGAGTTACTGCCTGGTCTGACATGGTATTAGAGCCAGCTTTCGAAATTAGTTGTAACTCCCTTCTGCTATTTTCTTGCAGTCTACCCCCTGTGGAGTTTGTCTACTGCGCTCTTTAGGCTCTCTGCCATAATTGTTGTCTGCGCCATTCTACACTCTGTGTTACCCATTGCGTGGCTTTTACGCATAACCATTGTCTGCCATATTCCATATATTCTGACCTGCCGGATACGAACCAGAGATTCCCTTACCGATTTCGGTGCTAGTTCTGCCATGCCTCAGCTTTGAAAACCATGGATTCTTCAAACAAAACGCTGGTTTGTGATGCTTGATGTAGTTGTCACTATTTTCCTTCACTGTGTTTTCTCTTAATGAAATATGAGGTTTGAAGCTTGAAAGCTCGCGGTGTCTCTTGAGCCACTGTCGCT
Organism: Pinus taeda; assembly: GCA_000404065.3. NCBI lineage: Eukaryota > Viridiplantae > Streptophyta > Pinopsida > Pinales > Pinaceae > Pinus > Pinus taeda. Next base: position 86,056 of record APFE031376269.1, read on the forward strand.
CGCCCAAATCGAAGAAGCACCCGTTGTTTCTATTTTTGAATCGCTGCCATTCATTCATTTAATCCATCACTGATTCCAGAGGCGCTTAGCTGCCTCCTCTTCTTTCCATCGAGCAACCATCGCTATACAACTAGAAGTCCATCCAAGCACCATCCTTTCAAGGAGATCTGATATCCAATTCTGAGAGGAATTTCATGGTTCTTGAATCTGGAATTTGGATCTGATGCAGGAGCATCGGACCTGGCCAGCAATGTGGGAAATTTCCCACATGTTGTGGCTTGAAAAAAAAATCGTATTTCATTTGCTGTTGATAGAGAGTCGAGTTCACAGTTAGTTAGTTGTTGTCTCTCCATTTAGTATTTACTTTGTTAGGCGTATTTTGATATGTCTGTTGGAATAAATTTATGGTGATCACCTTATCCATTGTTAGAGTAATTAGTGGTATAACAAAAACTAAAGAAGGGCGATTCTGGTGGAAATAAATGGCAAACTGAAGATCTCTTGGAGCGGATCAACGCCGATTTTTGGTGGGCAATCTTGATTTCGAGCGCCTGAAATCTGGGAGAGATTTGGGCGACAAAAACATAATTCAAAGCAATTGGTTCCATAAATCTTGATCAGATCTTTATTGAGCGAAGAAACTCAAGTTAATACCCAGTGCGAATTGTCCAGGTCATCTCTTATCAAGAGGCTAAGGGCGCAATCCGAGTATTCAATTAACAGAATTATAATGCGGAAATTTCAACTTGAGGCTTCAAGGGTGGATCGATTACAGGGACCAGTCAACGATGAACAACAGAAGTTATCCAAATTTTTCCATTCACAATTGACACGGTGACAAGATTCAGAAATCGGTCCAATCATGTGTAAAGGCACGGGAGAAATTAGAAATTCCTCAAATTTGTCAAAACAGTTCCAGGAAGAACGCAGATCCATTACTGGCAATATGTAGTTGATATGTAATTGATTTGTTTTGGGCAATTTCGGGAGAACTATAGTGTCTCAAATGCTTTAAAAAGGGGGACAGCGTATCACGTTGGGGAGAATTAGTTCAGAGGGGTTTGGACCAACGTCGTTTTGGGTTTTTGTTTTGCTGTTGTTTATTCAGATAGCGTGTAAATTAAAGATCTGCGTTGTCACATAATATATGAACAGAGGTATTGTGATTTTTGTTTCGTTGTTTTGGTTGTGACCTTTGATGCGTGGTTTAAAGCTTGTGAGGCGCAACGTAATGTAATGTATTGTATCGGTGGATACAATGGACAAATGAGTTGTGTTGAGTTGTGTTTATTTGAAATAAAACGTTTTCTGTTTTTTTGTTGAACGGATGGGTATTACTTTCTTTATGCGTTGAGGAACGAGTGTAATGGCCGCGCCCATACGATACCTAGCAGAATCCAGTTTGTTTGGAAAGAAAACCAGAGGTTCCACTGTGGTAGTCTGGCATTTTAAAGTTAAAGAAGATCGCTTTATCTTTACTGAAGTCTGATGTTTAAAAATAAAACAGAGTTTCCTATGTTGATAGATCGGCCTTTTAATCTGAAGCAGATTGATATGTATGTTTGCTGAGTCTGTATTGCTTGTAGATTGAGCTTCAAATTTTGAGGTACATTATTTTTGGTATCAGAGCCAAAAGATCCAGGTGGTTGCAGCTAAGATGCCGCCAAGGCGAGGAATTGGTCGAGGAAGACCAGAACCAAATGCAGTCCTGATAGACGGAGTGCGAAGACTGCGTGAACAAATGGAGACAATGGAAACAACCCAGAGAAGAGCACCAGATGTGAAAATTGAGAGTTCTTCAGAAGAATCTGACGAAGAGGTGGAAGCAGGAGAAGAAAATGAAACTGCCAAAGTCCTCAAGATGCTGGCAAAAGTTGGAAGCAAGCCCAAGATAGAAATTCCTATGTATGATGGGAGTTTAAATGCCGAGGAGCTCATGGATTGGATCAAATCCATAGATCAGTATTTCGATTATGAAGAGGTTGAGGAGAATAAGAGGGTGAAGTTTGCAGTCACCAGACTGAAGGGCCATGCAGCCATCTGGTGGGACGAGTTACAGACATCAAGAACGCGAAAGGGGAAATCTAAGATCAAGCAGTGGGATAAAATGGTAAGCAATCTCAAAGCTAAGTTTTTGCCTAAAGACTATCATTTGAATCTTTTTAAGCAAATGAAAAATTTGAAGCAGAAGGGAATGTTTGTTAAAGAATATACTGAAGAATTTTACAGGTTAAATATCAGAACAGGGCATGTATAAGATGATTTGGAGAAAGTAGCCAGGTATATTAATGGACGAAGGTATGAGATCCAAGATGAGATTAGCCTGTTGAGTTTGAAAACTGTTGAGGATGCCTATCAAGCAGCCTTGAAGGCAGAGGAAAAACTGTTGCGCAAACAAAACCAGAGAAACAGAGGTAAGAATCCGGCAAAAGAAGGAGGGACATTCGAATCCAAAATTAAACACTCTCAGAATGAGGCAGGGAGTGCGAGCAATAGAGCACCACAAAGAGGAGATTTTGGTCGTGGAAGGTTTGTGCCCAGAGGCAGAGGCCGAGGAAGAGATGTCCCGTGCTTTGCATGTGGGGAATGGGGACATGTACAATGGGATTGTCCTCATCAGAGATCAGCAAACCAGCGCAACGTGAATGTTGCAGAAGCCAAGGAGGAGATTCCTCAACCTGAAGCTAAAGAGGAACCACCAGAAGATGGAGAGTCCCTATTAATGAAGTGGGTATTACTGAAAGGAGCTAAGGAAGCCAAAGAACCAGTTCAAAGAAGGACTTTATTCAGAACTGTATGTAAGTCCAAGGGTAAGTTTTGCAAGTTGATAATTGATAGCGGTAGTACTGACAACCTTGTTTCTACAGAGATGGTGGACAAGTTGAAGTTGGAGAGAACAGTACACCCCACTCCTTACAAAGTATCGTGGCTTCAGAAAGGCCATAAAATTTTTGTAACTGAACAATGTCAAGTTGAATTTCAGATTGGTACTTATAAGGATGTCATTTTATGTGATGTAATGCTGATAGATGTATGCCACATATTGCTAGGGAGGCCTTGGCAGTTTGACCGAAATGCCATACATGATGGCAGAAGAAATACTTATACTTTGGAGAAAGATGGGAATAAGCATACACACTGCCGTTGAAAGCTGAAGATAATAAGAAGCACTTGGAAACAGCGTTACGTTGATGAATGAGAAAGACCGTGTTGTAGGAAGATGAAAAGGGTAAGGAGATTCCCATCTTGCCTGGTGGTTTTGGCACCCAAGGTAATTTACCTACAAATTTAGAAGATTTACCTGAAGAAATTCCAGAATTTTTGTGAATGATATGCTGATATTGTTGTGGATGAGTTTGTTACCCATCAGGAGTATTAGTGACATATGATCTAATACCTGGAGTCGTTGCCGAATAAAGGTAGCCTACAGGGTAATGCAGGAAATGTCGAAGATGGAACACAAGTGAAAGAGTCGATGGATAAATGGCTAATCAGTGAAAGCCTTAATCCATGTGCTGTGCCAATAGCACTTAGTCCGAAGAAAGAAGTTGAATGGTGCATGACTCCAAATTCTCGAGCCTTATATAAAATCACCATCAGGGTGAAGAATGAAGATTTGAAAGAATATGCCGTCTCTAAAGAAGAGCTGAAATTGGATTCGAAGAAAATCCAAGCAGATGTGAATTGGCTAACTCCTAAAAGCATATTTGAGGGACATGTCAAAATCAGATGGCGGGAATGCAGTAGCAAAGACAAGCAGCGAGCAGATATGAGGAGGCGGAAAAGGAAAAAGAAAGCGCTAAAGCGAACCAGGAGTCAGGCTCATTATCAGTATTTGACCAAGTGGAAAGAGGAACCAGTAGAGGACGTCAGCGGAGCTACAAAGAATGGGGATCAACTCCAAGCAACTACAAGATCAGTTTTCTTCCCCGGGAGTTTGATGCAGGAGCATCGGACCTGGCCGACAATGTGGGAAATTGCCCACATGTTGTGGCTTGAAAAAAAAATCGTATTTCATTTGTTGTTGATAGAGAGTCGAGTTCACAGTTAGTTAGTTGTTGTCTCTCCATTTAGTATTTAATTTGTTAGGCGTATTTTGATATGTTTGTTGGAATAAATTTATGGTGATCACCTTATCTATTGTTAGAGTAATTAGTGGTATAACAGAAACTAAAGAAGGGCGATTCTGGTGGAAATAAATGGCAAACTGAAGATCTCTTGGAGCGTATCAACGCTGATTTCTGGTGGGCAATATTGATTTCGAGCGCCTTAAATCTGGGAGAGATTTGGGCGACAAAAACATAATTCAAAGCAATTGGTTCCATAAATCTTGATCAAATCTTTATTGAGCGAAGAAACTCAAGTTAATACCCAGTGCGAATTGTCCAGGTCATCTCTTATCAAGAGGCTAAGGGCGCAATCCGAGTATTCAATTAACAGAATTATAATGTGGAAATTTCAACTTGAGGCTTCAAGGGTGGATCGATTACAGGGACCAGTCAACGATGAACAACAGAAGTTATCCAAATTTTTCCATTCACAATTGACATGGTGACAAGATTCAAAAATCGGTCCAATCATGTGTAAAGGCACGGGAGAAATTAGAAATTCCTCAAATTTGTCAAAACAGTTCCAGGAAGAACGCAAATCCATTACTGGCAATATGTAGTTGATATGTAATTGATTTGTTTTGGGCAATTTTGGGAGAACTATAGTGTCTCGAATTGTTTAAAAAGGGGGACAGCGTATCACGTTGGGGAGAATTAGTTCAGAGGGGTTTGGACCAGCGTCGTTTTGGGTTTTGGTTTTGCTGTTGTTTATTCAGATAGCGTGTAAATTAAAGACCTGCGTTGTCACATAATATATGAACAGAGGTATTGTGATTTTTGTTTCGTTGTTTTGGTTGTGACCTTTGATGCATGGTTTAAAGCCTGTGAGGCGCAGCGTAATGTAATGTATTGTATCGGTGGATACAATGGACAAATGAGTTGTGTTGAGTTGTGTTTATTTGAAATAAAACGTTTTCTGTTTTTTTGTTGAACGGATGGGTATTACTTTCTTTATGCGTTGAGGAGAGAGTGTAATGGCCGCGCCCATACGATACCTAGCAGAATCCAGTTTGTTTGGAAAGAAAACCAGAGGTTCCACTGTGGTAGTCTGGCATTTTAAAGTTAAAGAAGATCGCTTTATCTTTACTGAAGTCTGATGTTTAAAAATGAAACAGAGTTTCCTATGTTGATAGATCGGCCTTTTAATCTGAAGCATATTGATATGTATGTTTGCTGAGTCTGTATTGCTTGTAGATTGAGCTTCAAATTTTGAGGTACATTAGGATCCTTGCATCTACCCATTATGGAGCTTGGACTAAAAAGTTGAATTTCTTCTTTTGTGATCCATTGATATTTTTCCTTAACCTGTAATGGGCGACAATTCCCCTTGCTATCTTCATCCTTGTTTACCCAGTGCGCTCCTAAGTTTTTGGACAACAATTGCAACAACTTCCCCGACGACCTGCTCTCTATAATTGATATAGTTGATACATTCTGAACTGTAACTTCTATCAAATCTGTGACTCACAGCAGTACATTTCTGTTGCTTAAATTATAAGCTTGGGAGACTGATTGAAGCCTGAAAGCTTGCGGTGTTTAATGGCTTCCCAGTTTTGAACGCTACCCCTATTCATGTATACATTGAATGCCATTTGTTGAATAGAATTGTATAGAGCAATGTGAGCGATGTATGGTTTAACGTCATATTGTATATACCTCTGTTGAGGTGTTGTATTACGTTGATACACATTTTGATACACAGTTTTTTGTGTGATACATAGTTACGCTGCCATATATTTACACTGCTCCTGTATAGTCTTCGGTATTGAATTTGTTGTCCTATCATATCAGAATTTATTTTTTCCCATTAGGAGTAGAATTTTGCAGCAAAATATTTTTTTGTTATAAAATGTTTTCAATCATATCCATGGTGGGAATAGTTCTCACTAGAAAGGAGAACTATCCTGAGTGGTCCCACATGATAAAACACACCTTAATTTTCAATGATTTGTGGAAAGGAGTGTGCATTAGAGACAGAGACAAAGAACCAAAATAGCTTAGCTCAGACAAAGAGCTTGCCATTTTGGAAAGTAAGAACAACAAAGCTTATGCATTAATTGCAACATCTGTAAATGAAGAGGTGAGTCGCCATATTTTGCCATTATCAACTACTTTCGAAGCCTTTCAAAAGTTGAAAGAACTCTATGACTCACATTCTACACTTGAAGTTGTTCAATTCATGATTAAACTCTCCACTCTTGAACTACAAAATAATGATTCTCTTGCTCTTGCATCTGAAGTAAAATCTATAATGCATGATATCAAATCCACTAAGGTTGAATTGGATATTCCTCTTATCGCTTTTCTCAAGGCACTTTATCCTACTTACTCCAATTATCTTGAGTCATTGCAAGCAAATGGAAATCTCAAAGATATTACCTTTGACTCTCTTGTGAAAAAAATTGCTGAAAGAGAGAAAGCTTTTGGAAAGAAGATAGCCCCTGAATCTTCTGAAGAGGCTGTGTGCCTTGCTCATAAAGAAAATAATTCTGCTCAAGATTCTTCCAGAGGAAGAGGTGGTCGAAGAGGAAGATGAAGATATTTCAGAAGCAGGGGGGGTAGACACTCTCAAGGAGAAAAGGTAGATTTTCACTGCATATGCTATAAAAGAAATGGATCACATGATGGCTCTACATGCAAGTTACCATGGGACAAAATTGAGTAGCAAAGAAACCAATAGAAAGGTAAAAATAATGTCACAAACAAAGGTAAAGCACCTAAATCTGCTCACTATGTTGTGGCACAATGTAATATTGGAGTAAATGAAGATTTATTTAATGCTTCACTTGCTTCTTGGAAAAATGATTGGTTGCTTGTTTTAGAAGCAACTTGCCACATGACTCATAGAAAAGATTTTTTTGAAGAATTTACTGACAATGTTGATGGAGCAGTATACTTTGTAGACCAATAAAAAATCAAGCCATCAGGGCTTGGCACAATCAGACTTAAAATTCTTGGTCTTCTAGACTTTCTTCTGCATCATGTTCTATATCTCCCACAGGTCAAGAGAAACTTGTTGTCCTTGGTCCACATCCTCCAACAAGGTCACTCCATTCATATGTCTGATGGCAAGCTTGAGGTGAGAAAAGCATCTGACCACTCACTTTTCATGAGGCGAATAGAAGAAGAAAGGCTTCTCAAGCTGCAAGGTACCTTTGCGCAGGCACAACATTTCTCATACAATTCTCATTATGGAGAAGGTACACTTCCATCAAGTTTATTATGGCATGCTAGATTTGGACATTTGAACTATGATAGCCTCCGCTTGTTGATGAAAGTTGGTGTTGTTTGTTTGCCTATAATTCCTAAGAAATTTAAGAAATGTGATGCTTGCATTTTAGAAAAGCATAGAGAACAGTCTTTTCATGATTCACATTCAAGAGCACATAGAAAACTTGAACTCATTCATTTAGATTTATGTGGTCCAACGCCTCTTCCTTCTAGAAATGGAAATAAATAAATGATGACATTTATTGATGACTACACCAGAATGTGTTGGGTTTATTTATTGAAGAACAAATTTGATGCTTCTCAAACATTCAAGAACTTTCATTAATGGATTGAAAATGATGCACAATCTCATATTGGGTTTATTTGCATCGTAATGGAAAAGAATACACATCATATGAATTTGAAAACTATCTTTGCCAACATGGGATCAAACATCAAACAATTGTGCCTTATAATCCCCAACAGAATGGTGTAGTTGAAATAATGAATAGGACAATCTTAAATATGGTACGATCCATGCTCTTCTTCAATAAATGTAAAGATAATTTTTTGGGTTGATGCTGTTCTATGTGCTACATATATAAAGAATAAATGTCCATCTAATGCTATTAGAAACAAGACTCCATATGAAATGTGGTATGGACATGTTCCTTCGGTAAAGCATCTCAGGGTCTTTGGTTCCACCTGTTATGCCTTGA
>APFE031376272.1:806-16556 GCA_000404065.3 Pinus taeda
AGGGAATATATATATAAAAGGGAATTTAGGGAAAGAATTGTGACATATACATCATCACATAATCATAATTTGTAGGGGTTTGATAGGAGGTAGGGTTTAGGGAAATTTTATTGAATTTTAGGGATAGGGGTAGGGTTTTAGGACTTTTGATATTTTTGTTAGGGAAATTGTGTCAAAGTGACAAGGGAAGTGATAATGGGATTGTGGGGAAATGAGGGAGTGAAAAAGATGACCTTGGGCAACGAACTCAAAACCCTAGCTTCACTTGCAATTTGAAATTTTTAAACATAATATATATGAATTTCATGCTTCACACTTAATGGAATTTGACATATTTTCCATGCTCATTTTTCTTTAGCAAGCAAAAAAAACATTGATGACTTGAGGCCTACCTGTAAAACTTAAGAGATTTGAGGTCGTTTTGAAGCTTGTTGGCAATTTGCTGTAGGTGAAACCCAACGCGTAGTGCGCGGGTTCTGATGCGTAGCACCCGCTCTACGCGTAGCGCCCGTGCTTTTTAACACTGGAACTTCCGCCTTGACGCGTAGCGTGTGCCCAACGCGTAGCGCGCATGCCTTGATGCATAGTGCGCAGGCTCTGTTTCTCAATTCACCCAGTTTCACACTAAATCGCCTTTCACACTTTCTCTTGGAGTCTTGGAGGCAAATGAATTGCAAAATGAGGAGAGAGGGGCTTTTATAAGCTTGATTTAAATTAATTTCCCTTCAAACCCACTTTATAATGTTTATGCAATGACACTTTTAAAAACTAATTGCTGCTGACTTGTGGTTTCCTTTTTGTCGTGAAATTGGTTGAAATGATGCTTTTTCTTGAAATTTTTTGCAGGGATAGCTTCTGAGGAGTCTTGGAAAAGGAGACCAAGGCCGCATGCCGACTTCTGGAGAATTTGATTTTTTTACAAATTTTTACAAAAATGAGAAAATGACCTTGCCTTCAAAAACAGAGTTTTTGAACTCAAGGTAAAACTTAGCTATACAATATGAAATCATCTGAAGTGATGCTTTGATGGACATCCCTCTGGCCTACTGGGCATTTATTGACCTCATAAGACATGACCTCAAAAAACAAAATTGGACTAAACCCTAGACCTAGGACCTTGATTTCAAGACAAGACCAATGACCCTGTAAGGAATTTATTGACTGAAACAAACTTAATCCAGCAGTTCCAAGAGGGGAATAAAAGACACAAGTTCCTCCATCAGGGTTATGGCATGCCTAATGGAATGCAATAAGATGACACTGATGAGACACCTACTTATGCAAATGCAAAGAGCTTTGATCGCTGATGGAGGGCTACTAGACCGACTCTAACACCACCCATGCATACATCATTCTGTTCGCGGGTACTTTCAACTTCACGTCCAACACATCATCTTAGGGGGGTCACACCCATGCATACATCATTATGTTTGTGGGTACTTTCAACTTCACCTTGTTTCAATTTTAATTGGAGAGCTCAGGGTCACAAACATGTCATACTAGTTGTGGGTCCTTCTAACAATGCCCATTTTCAAATTTACTTTGACAGCCCGGGGTCGCAGACCCATAGAATATATCAAGCCATGTTTTTACCATCAAATGGACAAAGGGATGACCACTTTGAGCTCTTGTTCTTTGAGCTCAAGGTGCAAGGTCTTGAGTTTATGAGGCTGTTGATGGCAAGTGATTATCATTAACGAGGGAAAACACCCCAAGACACTAGAAAACAATCATTTCTAAGATAGAAAAAGGAAAAATCCCCAACACCAATTCACATAACACTCACAACTTAGCAAGGAAATACACCATTTACTCAGACTGTCCTGGTCTACTAGTACATCCACTCAGAGAATACTAATCACCAATTGGATAATATCACACATAATTAAAAATCATTTGTAACATAATGCTAAACAACAAAATTCATATCACACAGATTCATATCCCAATCATGAACAAAAGAAGTGAATAACGTAGTGTAGACATACATATCATCCATAGACATAAAAAACATCATGCCAACCATGAATATATATTTGAATAACAATGATATCTACTTAATTGTGGCAGGGATTTCAACTCTCCTCCCAACCATAGACCAACTACACTGAATTCTTTCTTGCAGCTGACCACCCTCAAGCTAGATTCAGAGCTTGAGGAGTTAATCGCTCAAGGGAATTTCACACCAATATCAAGTCAACCAGACAAGAGGGGGAGTGCACTATCCAGGTGGTTTATCAATTGCCTGATGTTGTAAGAACCACAATAAATATTCTTCCTCTTTGAATTAGACCACAAGGATTCATAGAAGGCTTAGTGAAGTTTTGCTCAATTCCAGGAGAATGATCTCACTTTAAGGGTGGTTTATCAGCTAGATTTTCAAGGTAATAACTGCAAGAGTCTACATCCCACTATCTAGGTAGTTTATTAGCTTACTTGACCAAAACTTCAGTGGTGTATAAGCCTCCAAGGTAAGCACTTCGTGGCTTATCAGCCCATTTTACAAAGCAATTGAGTGTCTTAGTCTGCCAAGTGGTTTATCAACCTTCCAACAAGCACCCCCAATGGTTTATCAACTCATTCAACAAGATCTAAGTGGTTTTTCAACTCTCTAGCAAGCACTTAGAGGTTTATCAACTTACTCAACAATCACTAAGTGAGTCAACGTCTCTAATGAGTCTTCATTAGCTCATCCAACACCCATACAACCACTAGACACACCAAATTTACAGGAAACATCGTCCCAGTATAAAGTGTTGGACGATAGAGTTCTTCTTTTTTCTCCTCTTCTCTTCTCTAATGCATTGCACTTTCTTGTTCCTATTATACTCACACCTTCCACATCCTTGGTATTTCTCTTGCACATTCTCATTTTCTTATATTTTTTTTTCTTCCTTCGTCCCTACAAATCTTCTCTTTCATGTTGAATTTTTTTGGCTGCATGGTGTTGGCATTGATGCCAACCTAGGATGTCTAATAAAGGAGTCAACCATGGAGTCAAATGTGTTGGCATTGATGTCAACAAGCTTGGAGGATTTGTCATGATTATTAGAGGCTTGATGATATGTTACTGAGGTGTTTTTCATGTTTGCAAAGGTTCTACAGGTTTTGGAGAAGGACTGAAGACAAATGGAAAAGTTTGGGAAGAGAGGAGGTAATTTTCCCTAAGTTAGGGCAACTTTCCTAGGATGATAAATAGCAACCCCATTACATGCTCCCCCTGAAAAATAAGAAATACTAGCAACATTTTTTCATGTATTTCTCATTTTTCGTGTAGTAGGGTCCATCGAAAGTATGCAACATGGGTACTCCTTCGATGAGGAATTAAATTTCACATCCAACAAGTGCTCCCGCTTGAAATTTGAGTAATTTCTTACTCTAAAAATGATATATCATCCCCCATGGTTGACATCATCATCTTGAATCATATTAGTTCTTTTAAAGTTGGTTTTTCTTGTACATTTTTGTTTTGAGGCCCATTTTAGACTTCAAAATTTCACTAATGTGGATGAAAGGTAGATATCTGGAACATTTAGCAGAGGGTTTGATCTCCTTGATTCATATCTTTGTCATGTGACATGATATGCATGTCACAACCTTGGTCACATGGCTAGATATTGTATGATGTTCAGATCCTCAAGGCTGTTCTGACATAATGAATAGATGTTTCAAAGTAAACCTAGAAGAAAGTTAGAGGAAAATTCCAAGCAAAGAAGCAACCTAGGAATGTGTGGAAGAAGAAGGAGCAACAACCTGTGAAGTACAAATATCAACCCCCTATGTAGTCCATGGTTACCTGGTGTACATTCATAAAAGACTGCAGAAGTTTGTGAGAGGCTGCATGGTCTCAGGGAGGTGCATGACATCCTGATGAAGATACTTGTATAAGTTGTAGCATCAATAACAATACTATGTGATCATGAACCTCATTTCATATTCAGGTCTACAGGATCAACCTACCCATTGGAGGTATGATCAAATCATTGGGATCTATGGATGGTAATAGGGTTTCATGGATTGATTTTCATTTTAGCTCATTTTCACTCATCCCTTTGTAGTCATGCATGGGAGAGAATGAGTATAAGCCTTGAAATGCATAATAGTGGATTATACATTTCTACCATGTAAGCACATGTGCGTGCAATATGTAGACTTGTACCTTGTTGCATTTCATCATTCGGTCTAGTGGTTGGTGATAAGCCTTGCATTGAAGAGTGCCTTCATGAGAGTTTTCTTAAGCCATATTTGCTCGTTTTGTATTGTGGTTGAGTAGCCTATAGTTGGGCCATGAGTGAGAGTCATGCTTTGACCATGGAGTCATCTTGGTGTCTAGATTGCATTGAGGAGAGTCTTGAGAGATGGTTCAATTATGTGTTGTCTCTTTGGTAGCAACATTGTATCTCATTGACATAACCATGTATTCACTCTATTAATCCTTGTACTATCATTGAATGTCATTTGGTATTGGTTGAATGGAGTCTTGGTATGATTGATGAAATCTTGCATGTGTGAAGGAGGTAGTTGCATCAATGAATGTCATTGTATAACAACATGGCGAAGATGGTTGCAACCCCATTACATGTTCAGGGGGACATGTTTAGCTTGGAGAAGGCATGATGTTGGCATAGAATAATGTGGATTCAAGAAGGCAAAAATTTCCTTGTCTTTTCATGATTATTTGCAGGTGCTTGTAGTTGATCATATTTCATCAGCATATCACTTGGTATTGACAATGTTTAGATGGTGTTTTATCGAGACTTATCCACCCTTTGCCATTGATGTCAAAGGGGGAGAGTGACACAACCATAAGAGGAGAATGAGGTCAAGCAGTTTGAGGAGTTTATGGAGATCAAATTGGTTTTGTGGTTGTAGGTTGACATCAATGCCAAAGGGGGAGAATTTTGGCCGCATGGTGTTGGTCTTGATGTCAATCAAGGATGTCTACAAAAGGAGTCAACCATGGAGTCAATAGTGTTGGCATTGATGTCAACAAGCTTGGAGGATTTTTCATGGTGATTAGAGGATTGATTATATGTTGCTAAAGTGTGCGTGATGTCTGCATAGGTTCTACATGTGTTGGAGAAGGATTGGTGACAAATGGAAAAGTTTTGGGCAGAGAGGAGGTGATTTTACCTAAGTTAGAACAACTCCTTGATATGATAACTAGCACACAAGGAGGATCTCAATAGCCTCGTTGAGAGCACACACTTTCCCTGCGATGATCATCATTGGAAGACAATTCAATCCTAGCGATGATGCCTATAGGTGAAAATTTCTGATTTATGTGCAGACATATTTTAACATGAGCATTTTTCGGGGTACTTTCCCAAGGTTTTTGATGGTATAGAGTCAAATTGAGTTGGTCCACATTCTAGAAGGTGATCAAGTCAAATATAATTAGGATTAGTGCTTTGTATTAATTGCAACTTTTATCATTGATAAAAATACCAAGTGTGCAATATAAGGGGTTAGATAGTGTGAGAGAGTAACTACAATAATGCTGATATAGAGTGAAGATTAGATATCAAATTTGGAGCATTCATTAGAGGATGATGGCGCTGTTGTGTATATATATGTCTAACATGCTTGTGTTGTAGGTTGTATTTCTACAAATTATTATTGATGTTTATGACAAAGTGTGTTGCTGGTTTGTGTATCCTTGTAGGGGTTCCATTGAAAAGTATGTTGTTATAGCATCATTGTATGTATTTTATATTGCTGCTAGAGTATGTTAGTGATGGAAAAGTATGGTTTTGAGATTGCTATTGTATGTTGCTGTTGGGTTATTGAGTTTGATGAGAATATTAATTGTGTGAGATGATTGTATTGCAGAGATTGATTATGTAGAGTTTTGTATGCAGATTGTATTGTTGATTGAGAAAAAGAGATGTTGTGAGTCCAATATGAAAATGGACGAAATGTGGCTAAAAAATGTTTGATTGCAGAGAATAGTGGATTCAATATGAAAAATTATGAAATGAGGTCCATGAGATGAGCTTGAAGGTTGGGGCTTTCAGTGAGAAAGTGGTGTCTTGCAAATTTAGGGTGTAGCAATATCCTTTAGGTAGAGGTTTGAGAACTCGAGAGTGGTGGATTTCATCCAATCGTGGCTTGAAAGAATTGGGTGTTGGGGCATCCAAAACGTGGTGCCCTACAAAGTTGTGGGAGTGGTGAATTCCATTAGGTGGTGGCCTTCAAAGTTCAAGAAGTGGTGGCTTCCGACAAGTTGTAGCTTGAGGCAAGGGTTGCTCTCTTGATTTACAAGTTGTGGCTTCCACACTAGTGGTGGCCAGTGATATATGATGATGCGGAAGTAATTTTAATAATAATAAGAAGAGACAAAGACAACAATAGTGATGTTTTTTCCGAGTTGGGTTTTCCACCTAATATCCAATGTCCTTGTGTGATGATATTTATGTGTTGATTCTCACGGTTAAATATTTATATGTTTGAATCTCCATGTATTGATCTTGTTATTTTTTATATCTTCTGATAGATATACATTGTGATGTTCTGCAAAAAGTGAATGAATCAAGGTTTGTAAAAAAGGGTAAAAATTGGTATAAGGGCACAATGCTGATTCACTCCCCCCTCTTAGTATTTCTCACACTTATAAAAACTTTCCCAACATGTCCTATGAGAAGGAAACCCGCATGGGCCTTGTCCTTCACTTTAGACTTCCCATACACAACTTTAATGCTTGCTGAGCAGAAAATTAATTCGTTAGGGGAACAAATGGGGAAAAGTAAATGAAGTGGCTTGGGATTTTGGCTTAAACACATCACTAGCAACTCGTCCTCAGAATCCTAAATTTATGTCCACTCCTCCAGCTCAGTTGTATTTTCATTTTTACATTTATTTACTTAAAAAATATACATGGTGACATTTGAATGCAGGGATAACAAAAAGGGTTGTTTCAGACCCCACGTCCTTAAAGGAACACCATCCTTAGTGTTCTATAAATAAAACAAAAAATACATTTGTGAGATTTATATACAACTCTTAATATTCATTTACACAATAAAAAAATGGGTACGATACTCTCATCTGATCAACCATTTCCCCGGTGTTTCATCCAATCCAAAGTGCTCCCACTGCACCTTGACTTCCTCTATCATGCAATTTAAGAGTGTGATTTGTCTTCAGTATACAATGCAGTATGGTTTTGGTTAGAATTCTCTCTCAAATTCCACTTGTATCACCGACCAATCAAAAATATAATTAGCATCATGTACATATATTTTAAGCAAATAAACGTGGAAAAAATCACGTGCTTTCACTGTGGGTGGAAATGCCAATCTATAATCCACTGGTCTCACTCTTCCCAAAATTTGAAATGGTCCACAAAATCTTGGTTCCAACTTAGAAAATATCCTATTTTCAGTGAAATTTTTCTTAGTCTGATGTAAAGATACACATGCTTCCCACTTGGAATTCCTTGTGCATTCTCTACTGATCTACGTAAATCTTTTTCCTTTCTTGGATTACTTTCATTTTTTTCCTGATAGTAATTACTTCCTACTCCATTTGCTTCAACATATTAGGTCCAAGAATCACCCCATTCGCTGGATCACCCCAAATGATGGGTGTGATACATTTACTATCATAGAAAGCCTTAAAAAGACTCATCTTCAGTGGCTCCTAATACCCATTGTTGTAGGCGAACTAAATTAAGGGTAGGAAATATTCCCACCTCTTTGCTTGATGCATAACTTGCATTGTTAACATGTCTTCCAGAACTCTATTTACTCTTTTAGCTTGTCCATCCGTTGGAGGATGGTATATTGTGCTAAATGCTAGCCTTGTTCCAAAAACGCAAACAATGCTTTCCAAAACTTTGAAGTAAAATTGGCATCTCGATCCATAATGATCTTATTGGGTATGCTGTGCAATATAAATACTTCTTTCATGAAGTTCTAACAAATACCAATTGTCTTGTGGGTGGAATTGACAACTATAAAATGAGTTGCCTTGCTCAACTTGTCCTCTACCACCATTATAGAATCATGTTGTCTAGATGTCTTTGGAAACCATATGTTGAAGTCCATCGGATATGACTTCCTACTTCCACTTAGGATTTGGAATCAAATATAATAATACCGTTGGATGAATACACTCCACTTTAACTCTTTGACATTCCAAACACCTGACAATGTACTCAACAAATTCCCTTTTCATGCCCAACCAATATTACATTTTCGTCATAGCTGTTATCATTTTTTGATAACTAGGATGACCTAAATAAGGTCTTTTGTTAAACACATCCATGATGAGCTTCTTCAAGTTTCCCATGCAAGGCACATATAATCTATCCTTGAAATTCAACGTACCATCATTAGTGGGTGAGTAATTCTTACTCAATGATCCTTCTGGCTCTTGTTGCAAGCGTTCCTTCACATGATGATATTGCTCATCCTGAAGTAATGCCTCTTTGATCCTCTCTTTGATATCAACTTCACAAGTGCTTATGGTTGCCACATGAGCCACTTGCATACTTCTACTAGGTACATCTATTGCAATTTTATTTTTCCTTTAATTTAATTTATTTCAAAATACAATTCATTGATCAATGATAACCAACTATCTTGTCTTGCATTCAACCTAGGCTAATCAAATAAATATCTCAACCCTCCATGGTCTGAAAATTAAAATAAACTTCCTTCCAAGGTAATGCCTCTACATTTACAATGCATGCACTATTTTTGCAAGCTCAAAGTCATGAACGACATAATTCCTCTTGTGCTCATTTAATTTTCTTGATTCATAACAAACCACATGTCCTTCTTCCATTATAGCTCCACTGATCCTGTCCTTGCAAGCATATGTGCAAACCACAAGTTATTTTTCTAGATAAGTTATTCTCAATATTGGCACATGCGTGAGCAAGTGTTTTAATTGTTCAAAACTGGCTACACACTTAGATTCCCATTGAAATATAACTCCTTTCCTCTTTAAGGCTGTGATCAATTGAACATATTTGATTTTTTTTGTACAAAAGTATAGTTATATTCGGCCAACCCCACAAAGGATTTAACATATGCAATATTTCGAGGAGTAGGCCACTTCATGGTGGCCTTGATCTCCTCAAGATCTACTGCCACTCCTTCCTTGGAGGCAATATGTCTCAAGTACTGAACTTGTGGCTGGAAGAAATCACATTTGCTGTGCTTGGCATAGAGATTGTGCTCTCTCAACAATTGCAACACTCATCTCAAATGTTCTTCATACTCCTACTTGGTTTTAGAGTAAACCAAGATGTCATCTACGAAGAACGACACAAACTTGTCCAAATATGAGCTACATAAATTGTTCATTAGGCACATAAATGTCCTTGGAGAGTTTCCGAGCCCAAATGGAGCCACCGCAAATTTATAATTTCCATACCTGGTTCGTAAAGTTGTCTTGTGGATATCCTCATCCTTGATCTAAATTTGATGGTATCCAAACCTCAAGTTTATTTTCAAGGACACTGTAGCCTCTTGTAGATTTTTCTGTAGATTCAACAACTCATGTGATATACTAAAACATAAGACAATAATCTACTCTACTCTTTACAATGGAAACTAATAATGATTGATGAAAACAATAATTTGAAAGAGGAAGAATATCAATCGCACATAACAGAATATTTCTCTGGGGAAAGCCACTGCTCAAAACCTTGACTATCTATATTACATTAACCAGAAGATCTGAGAAGAAAATACAATGCTTGTTCCTCCTAAACAATTCTTGCACAAGTATAATCTAACTCTCTACTCACACGCTAGCTCAAGCCAACATTTAGCCTATTCTATGTTGATCAAGGTTGTCATTGATGTCAATATTGCATTGCTGAAGATGGAAACCTTAGGCTTGACCTATGGAGAAATCCTTGTCCTAGTTAATGCAAACTCTAGGAGCCCTTAACTTGACTAGTCCAAGGTCTATGTTAGATAGCCCCTTTTTCTATTGAAACCCTAGGCATTGCCCTAAAGATATAAGTGTGATGAAACCCTATACCTTATATCTATACCTTAGCATAATGCTCATATTAACCTAAAAGCATAAATAAATGCATGTTAATGTCATATCCTACCCTTTTCCCTAATGTCACATCCAAATACTATTTCATAAATCTCTAATTATAAAAATAAATAAATAATAAACAATAATTTTCTTAACTCCTAAATTCCATAATTCTAAAATCTCATTCTTATCCCTCCAATTAAATCACTCTAAAAGTTATTCATGAATTTTTTTTATTATTTAAAAAAAAAACCTCAAAACACTTATTTAGCTACCCATCCCTTAATGTTCTACCCTAATAAATTTATTTAAATGGATCATAATACTACCTCCACGATATGCACATTTTTGCTAATAAAAAAAAGGGGACACTACATAAATAATTCAAAAAATATCGGACAACAAATTTCCAAAACGATGATACACGTTGAACGCTGCTTGACGCTGGACGCATTACACAACTCCACCCATTCGTAGGTAGGAACCACCAGCAGATTTCGTATAACCGACTGTCACGTCCTTTTAATTCACATTGCTATGTATGTTACATGGCGTTTGTTGAATGCAATAATCCGCAGATCAGAAGAAACAATAACGGAGCCTTCTAAAACATATATCCATGGACATGTGAGATATTAAGCGCTCGGAACATCACAACATAAGGGTGAGATCTTTGGTTTAGAAACGTCTCTCCTTGCCGGCAGTTACAGGGGTGGACCTAGCTCGAATCTGAGATCACTACAGCCTCGGTGGAACCCATAATTATGCGTAATGTATCCTCGATGGAGCCCAAAATTGTGATTGTTGTAAATTTCGGTGAAGAAGTAAGACCTCGGCCATATTGAAGAGAAAGAATACCTGAAGTTTTTTTTCGTTTTTGTGGCACAAATGGTGTGCATACTCCTTTATGTGATTTTTTACCTGTAGCAATCAATGGCAATAATCTCGTTGAACAAAACTTCGTCAACTACCTCAAACTGTGGACTAGTTCAGCATTCAGACTGCTCTTTTCACCTTAGTATTCAGTCTACTCAGTACATTGTTCAGTTTGTTCAGCTGGGACAGTTGTGTACTAAATTATATTTACTGGTGTACCTGTGGTAAGTCTTCTTGTGGATATTTTCCTCTTGGGTGAACAATGGTATTTTCCAACAACAACACTCGTGGATTACTTGAAAGTATTCAACAGTTTGGATCCTCATTAAAACAGTAGGTTTGACCTATACCAGTGATACAGTTCAACCTTCTAAACAATGATCACTGCTTGGATTGCAGTCCTATGAAGGATAATGATTGAGCATTAATGGACAGTGAACAATAAAGGATGTTGAAGGATCTGCGGGAGAAAAGTAAAATACTTTGACATTGAAGTATTAAACAATGACCTTGGAAGCATGTACAAATGAAGAAGATCTTGATAGTGAGCATATTGGAGCAGATCGTTTGGAGGAACCGTTGTAAAGACACTCTTGAAAAATCATGATGCATTGAAAGCAATCATGAGGTGAATTTGGAGATCTTTGCTTGGGTAATATGAAGAGAATTGGTGACACTTTCTGAGAAGACAAGGTTGTCATTGATAAATTAATTTGGAGGAGGCATTGTTGAAGATTGACAAGGCTCTATGAAGAAGACCTTGGGAGCCATGAAGTACAACCAAACATACCTTGACAAAGTGAAGCTATAGGGTTGGATCCCTTGGAGTTGATGCCTCAAATTTGACAAGGTTGGTGCCTTGGAAAGTCCAAGTTGGTGCTCCTAAAATCAAGGTTGGTGCCTTGGATAAGATAAGGTTGGAGCCTTAGAGGATCAGATTCCTCAAGAAACCAGATCGGCGTCTGTACCAGAGAAGGGTTGGTTCCCTAGGGGTTGGGGCCTCTAAATGCAAGATTGGTGCCTTGACAAGATAGGATTGGTGCTCTAAAGGTTGGAGCCTCACAAAAGACCAAGTTGGCGCTCGGAAACAGGTTGGAGCTTGAGAGATTGAATATCGGTGTCTTCACCTAGGGTTGGAGCCTTATATACATTGTACTTGATTTATTGTGAAAAAGAAATTAATAAAAGCATTTATTCTTATTGTTCATTTTGTGTTCTAAATATAAATGATCTAATTGGTAAAAGCAACAATTGAAAATAAATACTAATTCACCCCCCTCTCAGTATTTCCAACAATTGGTATCAGAGCCAATACCTTCACTCAAAGCCTAATAGCTTGAAGTTTGATCATTAGAACACAAATGGCAAAGCCAAGGAAGAAAGTCTCCAATCCTCCTAAAGAAGTGTCTTCCTCAACCACCAAAATTGAAGTCAATAAATTTGTGAAGGCTCCATTGTTCAATGGAAACTTTGATATATAGGAAACAAGAATGAGGAATTTCTTAAGGATTCAAGGCATTGAAGTCTGGAAATCGGTGATTGCTGTTAGCATGATGGATGGAGAATCCAAGGAACGTAATACAAGAGCAATGAAAGAAATCTTGAATGGGCTACCTGATTCTATGAAAGTCAATTTTGAAAAAAGTTTGTCAGCAAAAGGCATATGGGATAAACTTCATGATCTTCACTCAAAAGGAGAATTGACAATGATCTATAGTCAAGAAAATGATGGAAAACAAGAAGGAAATCAAGAGCCCATCAAGGAAAGTGAAGATAAGAGTGATAACATCAAGGCTAAAGAATACCTAGAAGATGAAGAGAATGAAAAAGATTTTGAAGAAGATCTCTTCACTAAACTTATGGCTATGATGGAAGAGATTAACAATTTGAAAAGGGAAAATGAGGAACTTAAGAAGAAAGCGCAAGTTGGTGACCAAGAGAAGATAAGGAAGGAAGTTGACCTTGTCAAGCTTCAAGTACAAGAAAGAGATGAGGATCTCGCCAATATTAAGGAAGAATTTCATCAAAACAAGAGAAAGGATCATGAAGAAGTTGTATCCATGACAAATCAATTGGATAACTAAAAGAAGAGGAAAGAAACTTTGTCAAGCCACCTTGAACAAAGACTAAAGAACTTGAACAAACTTGAAGTAGAGATTGGTCAATACAAGGAAAATATCTCCTCTCTTATACGTCAACTAGAAGAAGCAAGGATCAAGCACAAGGAGTTGAGAAGGTTATGGAAGCTTTGGCATTTATTGAAGGACAAGTTGATGAAGTAGAAAAGAAGAGAAACACCATGATGTGCCAATTGGAAGAAAATGATGATGACATCACCAAGTTAAGATTAGAAATCACTTCTCTTAAGGCCCAATCATGTGAAGCAACCAAGATGAAGGAAGAAATGGAGATCATTCTATAAAAAAGGGATGAAGAATGCAAGAAAATGAAGGAAGAAATTGTCTTTCTTAAAAAGGAAGTTGACTTGCTAAATAAGAACTTGAAAAGTTCTCAAACCCTAGAGCCATCCTAAGTCATCAAAGGTCTCCCCTTGATAAATCAGGTCTTTGCTATGAAGGTGAATCCTCAAGAAAGAATGATAATGCTTCAAAAAACAAGGATGTGAGGAAGCCAAAAAGAAATGTTGATGCTCCCAGTTCCAACAAAGGCAAGGGTCAAGTTGACATTGGAAGAAATCCTACTCCAAGAAGAAATGCAGATGGTGTCAAGGATGCAAGAAGAAATGGTTATCATCAAAGGATCCAAAGTAAAAAATACTTCATAAGTACATCAAGGAAACCTTCTTCTCCCAGGTACCAAATTATATTTCTTGGTTATTTCTATTCTTGTGCAAACTTTGGGAACATGGCAAAAGATTGTAGCGCATATCACAAAGACATATTTAATGGTCCCGGTCAATCTTCGAGAAGCAATTTTGCAAGAAGTCATGAATTCTTATTCATGAACATAGATTGCTTCAAGTGTCATAACATTGGACATATGACACATGATTGTAACTTGACTTCGGCCCCTACACAAGTTAGATCTCTGCCAGAGAAGAAAGTTACACAAGTATGAAGAAGGAAGAAAATTGAATCCAGAAGTCTCTTTAACACTCCAACCAACAACACATGTTGTTGACCCGATGAAGTTATCCTTGATATTCCAAGTATTTGATGAGGAGGCTTTGCCAAAAGGAAGACCTTGCATACAGTTAGGGGGAGCTTATGATGATTAAGCATTCTTACATAAGCCACTCGTGAATGAGCCTTATGAAATCCTTGATGAGATATATTGGCAATCATTCTTTGATAGATCATTTCTCAGGAACACTCCATTGAAGAACATGATCTCTTATCTATCCAATGGACTGTTGTTGAAGATGTCTTCCACTTGATCACTAAGCAGGCAATCTTTCCTAAGTTAGAGGAGGTGCGCAGAAAGGGGGAGTTGGTTCATCACATAAAGGAATGTAAGCACATCTATTGTGAAGCACATTGCCAGAAAGATGAGCACCATGACAAGGGGAGTAACATACCTATGAAGAACTATTGTTCGTGAAGAAAAAAAGAAGATTGACAGGGGGATTATTTGGGCATCCCGTTTGTCATTGATGTTAAAGGGGGAGAGAATGTTGGAAGGGAAAGAATATTTTCATCAATAACAAAGAGGGATATTGTTAATCAAGGTTGTCATTGATGTCAATAATGCATTGTTGAAGATGGAAACCTTAGCCTTGACCTATGGAGAAACCCTTGTCCTAGTTAATGCAAACTCTAGGAGCCCTTACCTTGACTAGTGCTAGGCCTATGTTAGATAACCCCTTTCTCTATTGAAACCCTAGGAATTGCCTTAAAGATATAAGTTTGATGAAACCTTATACCCTATATCTATACCCTAACATAAGACTTATATTAACCTAAAAGCATAAATACATGTTAATTTCATGTCCTACCCTTTACCCTAATATCACATCCAAATACTATTTCATAAATCCCTAATTATATAAAAAAATAATAATAAAAAATAATTTCCATAACTCATATTTTCCATAATTCTAAAATCTGATTCTTATCCCTCCTTCAATTAAATCACTCTAAAAAGTTATTCATAAAAAAAATTATTATTAAAAAAAAAAACTCACAACACTTATTTAGCTATCCATCCCTTAACGTTCTACCATAATAAATTTATTTAAATGCATTATAATACTACCTCCACGATATGCATATTTTTTCTAATAAAAAGGGGGACACTACATAAATAATTCCAAAAATATCGAACAACAAATTTCCAAAACGATTATACACGTTGAACGCCGCTTGACGTTGGACGCATTACACAGCTCCACCAATTCGTAGGTCAGCTACACCAACATAAGTCGTATAGCCAACTGTCACGTCTTTTTAATTCACATAGGTATATATGTTACATGGTTTTTGTTGAATGCATAGCTACCAAATACGCCCGTATCGGAGAAATAAATACGGAAATTCGATAATTCGATTCGAACATCGAATAATTCGATGAAAATCGATTCGGTTTATTGCAGGGATTTACAGAATGGCAGGGATTTGTTAATTTGTGTTCTTTAGAATGTTAATTTGTGTTTTTTAGAATGGTAAGGACAGTAAGCTTTAAGCATAAAATAGATAGTTGCCATCTATTCAGTTTATTGCAGGGATTTACAGAATGGCAGGGATTTGCTAATCTGTGTTATTTAGAATGTTAATTTGTGTTCTTTAGAATGGTAAGGACAGTAAGCTTTAAGCACAAAATAGATAGTTGCCGGATGGTAGGTCGGAAATGGGAAAGTTGCGGGATTTGTATAGAAAATTTTCTAATTTTCTTTAAAAAATTGAGATAATA